>CM065396.1:1020000-1272500 GCA_033060915.1 Euryodendron excelsum
CAAATCCCGCCTGTCCATTGCCTCGCGGGCCTGCCAGGCCCAAATAGAGATAAAATGACCAAAATGCCCTTAGGGGCATTGTCCTTTCCTTTCCAATCCCTCTCTCGAGATAGTTTATTCCTCGAGACGGTTCCAATTTAGGCACGTCTCCTCGGAGACGGTAAGACCCCTTTTCAATCCCTCTCTCGAGACAGTTTATTCCTCGAGACGGTTCCAATCCAGGCACGTCTCTTCGGAGACAGTAAGACCCCTTTCCAATCCCTCTCTCGAGACAGTTTATTCCTCGAGACGGTTCCAATCCAAGCACGTGAGATGGTAAGACCCCTTTCCAATCCCACTCTCGAGACAGTTTATTCCTCGAGATGGTTCCAACTCAGGCACATCTCTTTAGAGATGATAAGTCCCCTTTCCAATCCCTCTCTCAAGACAGTTTATTCCTTGAGACGGTTCCAACTCAGGCACGTCTTTTTGAAGACGGTAAGACTCCTTTCCAATCCCACTCTAGAGACAGTTTATTCCTCGAGACGATTCCAACTCAGGCACGTCTCTTCAGAGACGATAAGTCCCCTTTCCAATCCCTCTCTCGAGACAATTTATTCCTCGAGACGGTCCGAGTAGCGAAACTACTCACAAAACTGTTAGAGTAGCGGAAATACTCACAAATAGGTCGATATAGGGAATTGCCAATAAACCCCTGTGTCACGACGACCGCCGTTAGAGTGGCGGAAACACTCAAAACCCAGGTCAACACCAGTGTCTGTTAACCCACTTTGGTGAAAAATGACCAAACTGTCCTTTGGACCTTTTCCAAGACTTTCCGGTCAAGATGACCATTTTGCCCCTAGGCGTCCGAATGCCCCGGGAACCACGACGGCTCTGGGTATCAAACCGGTAATGTCCTGAGACTACTTTTTATAGTGTTCTCAACCTCTCCTTACCTTTTCGGATCATTCCGAGTCAGTTCTGGTAAACCCAGTGTGAAATGACCGTTTTGCCCTTGGTGGGCCGGTCTCCTTTTCCGACCACGCCGGCTCTGGGAATCAAACCGGGAACCTTTGGGAACATTTTGAATAATGTTTCCAGATCCCAAGTCTTCTTCAGGGACAGTCCTAGTCTGTCCCGACAGTTTCCTGGTCCGATTGACCGTTTTGCCCCTAAAGGCCCGATCAACCTTTCCGACACATTTTATCCTCACTTTTCAAGTCAAATACCTTCAGGACACTATTTTAAGTGTTCCTACTCTTTTCTGGCCTTCCGGGTTATTCCCGACTGCTTCAAATCATTCCTGGACTTTCTGGAGCCACTCTTAGTGAAGCTAGGCTAAAAATTACATGGTAGTCACTAGTACAGGCACCCAAATCTGGTCAATGATACATTGCTTGCTGACCTTAAACATTTCCTAAATGGATGGCGCCACTAGTAGTGGTGTCAAGCCAAAAAATGGCCTGGCGCCACTCCTAGTGGCGCCAGTGTAAACTTTGGCCTGGCGCCACTGCAACAGGCGCCAGTGTTGTCCAACCTCTATAAATACAGATCCTCATTCAACGTGAAAGGGGTCCGCAAACTCAGTCTAAAAATCATATATTTCGATATACAGAGCTCGTGCACTCTCTAAACCCTAGCTTTTTAGGTTTTCCAAACCCTAGCCACCATACACTAAACCCTAGCCTTCTATACACTCCTATACATCCCCATACACTCATACACTAACTTTCAACCCTCATTTGAAGACTTGTGATCTGAAGTTTGAAGCTTGAAGACAACTTTTGAAGACTGAAGGTGAGGATCCAGACGAAGACCGAAGACCGAAGACCGAAGAAAGCAAGGTACGCAAAATAACAAGACATATGGTAGGCTCCCTATTTAAATTTCTGCACTTCCCCCCTCTCTCTTCTCTCTCCTAACCCACTTGGGTCTTCTCTATTTTAATCCCCCATCTCTTTCCCCCCCTTTCTTTGCATGCTTGAAATAAGGGGATTCCCAGTCCATGTGTAGGATTGGGCTATTGGAGAGTCACCGTGTCGGGGGCTTTCTTCTAGTTTAACCAGAGACCACGTGGGTCCGGCCCCCTTGATTATGTGGTGAAGCCTTAGCCTTGTACGTTCACGACCCCAAATTGCATTGTGCATATCATAGTCTTGCATCTTCCAAAATTCGTTTTCAAACTCGTTTTCAAAATCGTTTTCAAAATTGTTTTCAAAATTGCATCAAATTCCTTTTTCAAAAACTTGTTTTCAAAATCACAATCCTAGGGTGATTCTAGCCTTTCCATGGCTAGGGTTACTTTAGGAAAGTGTTACATTAAAAGTGACTTTTATGGTCCATATTTTCAAATCTTATTATTTTCCAAAACCACTTTCTTAAAGTGGTTCTAGCCTTCTCATGGCTAGAATCGCTTTAGGAAAGTGAGATATTTTTACACCTTCTAAAAACTCTCTTTTCAAAAAGTCTTTCTTTCTAAAATCTCTTTTTCAACATACTTTCCTAAAACTCTCCTCTCCGAAATTGTTTTCAAAAACTCTCTCCCAAATCTATTTTTCAAAGCTCCCTTTTTCAACTCCTTTCCAAAATCCTCTCCCTAAAATCCACTTTCTAAAAACGTTCCCCCAAAATTTTTCCAAAAACTCTCTTCAACAATCTTCAACCAAAAACCTTCTTAGAAAAATTCTCCAAAAATCTTTTCAAAAATTCTCTTTCCAAAATTTTACTTCAAGAAACTCTCCTCTAGGATTTTCCTTCCAAAATCTTCGTTTCTAAAAACACAGTTTCCAAAAACTCCTCTTCTTTAAATCTCTTTCCAAAAACTCCATCTTCAAATTCACTTTCCAAAAACTCCTCCCTAGGATTCCCTTTTAGAAAACCTTCGTTTCCAAAAACGCACTTTCCAAAAATCCTCTTTCCTTAGAGCCCAAATCAAGCCCCAGAACCCACAATTAGGAAACCCTAATTTTCTTCCCAAAAACATGATTTTCAAACTTTGCCCCAAACCTAGGTTTCTAAAACCTCTTGTTTTCACATCCAAACGATACACGTTTCCAAAACCTATTTTCTACGTCGAAACTATAATTTTCCAAATCTAGGGTTTCTAGAATCTCCCTTTCCAAAATCCTTGCCAAATCCTATCTCCCTGTTTAGGAAACTAGATCCAATCCTCCGTTTTTAGAAATAAAATCAAACCTTTGCTTTTAGAAACCAAATCCAATCCTTTCCTAATCCAAATTTTTCTTAACTCAACTCCTTCCTAATCTTCTACTTTCCTAAATCTTAACTTGAACATAAAATCTTACCTAAATTTTAAAACTCAAAATCTAAATCTTTCCTAATTCAACTCTCTCTTAATTTCCTACCCTTCCAAACCATAAGTTTCCTAAAAACTTCCAAATCTTTCTTTAAACATTAAGCTTTCAAATCTTTTCTAATTCAACCCTTTCCTAACTCTTCCCCTTTCCAAATCTCATTTTTCAAACCTTTCCTAATCTCAAGATTTTTTAAAAAAAAAACTCTAAAACTCTCCAAATCTTAAACTTTCCAAATTTCAAATCTTTCCAAATTTCAAATCTTTCCAAATTCTAAGCTTTCCAAATTCAAAATTTTCTTAACTTGAAACTTTCTAAATTCTAAGTCTTTCTTAAACTAAACTTTTCCTAATTCAAAACATTTCTAAATTCAATACTTTCCCATTTCAAAACTTTCCTAAAGTGAAAACTTTCCTAAACCTAAAACTTTTCTAAATTCAAAACTTTCTTAATTTGAAACTTTCTAAAAATGAAACTTTCCTAAATCGGACCTTTCCTAATTCGAACCTTTCCTAAATCCAATCTCTCTTAAACTCTTGAGTCTTTTCTAAGTCTCATCTTTCTTAAGTCTAGGTTCCTTAAACCTTCTCTATCCAAAACAAGTCCAAATCTATCTTTTCAAATCAAAGTCCATTCTTCTCAATTTCAATTTCCAATCTCCTCTTCTAATTTCAAGTCAAATTCAATTTCCAACTCAATCTTTTTCTTCCAATCCAACTTTCTATTTTCAATCGGACTCCGGTCTGAACTACGACTGACCTGATTCCCCAAAAGGGATACGTAGGCAACCTTCATAGGTGCGGTCACAACACTTTTCAAACTTTCAATTCCACCCTTATGGGTGCGGTCTCCACATTTTTCAAATCCAAAATTCCAGTCTATTTTCGAAATTCGAATTTCAAAATTTCTATTTTCAAATTTCTACTTTCAATTTCCAAAACTTTTCAATTTCAAATCAATTTCAAATCAATCTCTTTCCAAATCTATCTTCCACTTTCCCTCTTCTATTGCACTTGCATATCATGCATCATGATAATTTATAAACATTGTTTTTCAAAGTGGGTAGGATTGAACTATAGTTAGTTGAAGACTCTTATAGGTGAATCTAGGGTAGATTGACATGTAGGTATCGAAAGGGCGGGGTAGGGTGATAGCTTAGCGCGTCTTCCCTACACGTAACCAACCTCCGAACCTAGAATCACTATTTTCAAAGACCAAAAGGAGTTATTTTTCAAAAAAGGACTAAATATTTTCCAAAGGTTACCAAATAACCTGTTTTCTTTAAAACCCTCTCTTGAGGGGGTATTTTCAAAAATCTTTTCCAAAACCCTAAGTGTAGTCTTCGGATTATGCTTAGTTTTTAAGTGACCTAACTCACTTTAATCAAGTTAGGTGGTGACTCCAAATTTTTTCAAAAGCCCTTTATTCAAACTAATTTTTCAATTCAAACCTAGTCGCACTCATTCTTTTAGGAGGGTGAGTTCTAACGAGAGAGTACAACATTTTTTCCACTTGTGTGAGTATTCCTCGAGTGCGAAAAATCTAGGCGCGATAGTTGTGGGGTGACTTCAGCACCTTTTTGTACTTTGCTCCATTCCCTGTTTCCTGTTTAAGAGAGAGATATAGAGAAACTTTTGTGCAAAAACAGTTTATCTATGCCATTTCTATTTTGATAAAATGCACAGGTTTTACATGTGAATGAAAATGTATGCATGCCCTGGGGGTTGCCCTAGGGTTCATGTTCACCCTAAAATCAGGTAGTCTTTTGAACTTCTGTTTTTCTCCTGAGGTTTCCTATTCTGGTTCTGCCCTTTTCTTATTCGAATGTGATAACACTTGCATCAATTAGAGACTTAATCCAATGGCTCATTTTTCCCATTCTCTCTTGTTGGAAGGAAAAACTCTCTTTAATGGACCTCTTAATTTCTTCTAAGACTTTCCTCTGGGGTTGGCGGACTCTCTTGAGTGATAGCCAGTATCTGGATTCCTTGGCAAAGCAACATGTAGCTTCCTTCCTTAGTTCGAGAAGACCTTGAAAGCTAGAGAAAAAATTTCTTTTATAGAACCATTAAACTTTTCAAATTATGGGAGCCTTATAAAGACATGATCAACCAATGTAGGACAAATATAGATTTATGAATATCAAGATGCGGCTTAGCTTCAAAAGATAACATCAAGTATGCACGATGTCGTGCCCTGATTTTTTGCACTCGAGAAAATAAGTGGGAAACATGTGGTACTCTCTCATTAGAACTCATCCTCCTAGAAGGACGAGTGCGACTAGATTTAAACTTGAAATTGATTTAATTAAGGACTTCTTGAAAAAATTAAGAGTCGTCACCTAAAATAATTAATGACGTGTTAAGTCACCTAAAATTAAGTATAATCTGAAGATTAGACTTAGGTTTTTCGAAAAGGTATTGAAAATGTCCTTATTGAGAAAGTTTTTAAAAAAGAGGTTTTAGCAACCTTTTGAAAATGTTTGTAAAGCCCTTTTGAAAAATGTGACTCTGGGTTGGTCTTTGAAACTAGAAATCTATGGTCTAGGGGTTGGTTATGTGTAGGGAAAATATCCTAAGATCATCACCTTATCCGGCCCTTTCGGTACCTATATGTCTAATCACCCTTAATTTGCTCACTTAAATCACCGGTTACTAGAAGTCCACTTGTATCTACTTTAGAGTTTTGAAAATGGGGTTTGGCCATCACTTTTTGGATGAATGATGCATGATGCATGTTTTTAAAAAGATGTTTGAAAATAGGAAGTTTTGAAGTAATTTGAGAAGAAAATTTTGACTTGATGAAAACTTTTAAAAAGGAAACTTGAGTTGAAATAAAGGTTATGACCGGACCATTTTAGGTTGTATACATATCTCATTTGGCGAGAATCAAGTCATTCGTAGTTCGGGCATGGGTCCGATAGAAAATAGGCACATTAAGACCATTGGAAGACACATTGGGGTCTAGTTTTGAAAAATAGGCGCATTAGGGATTTTGGGAATTTTGAAGACACATTGAGGAGTTTGGAAGTTTTGAAGACACTTTGAGGTCTTTGAAAAAAGAGAACTTGAGGGTTTAGAAAAATGCCTTTGAAATAGGACTTGGGATGTTTGAAGTATTTTAGAAACTGACTCAAGAGAGTTTGGAATGTTTTTGAAACAACTCAAGGGAGTTTTGGAAGTGCTTTAAAACAACTTGAGAGAGTTTTGGAAAGGTTTTAAAATAACTCAAGGGAGTTTTGGAAATGTTTTGAAACAACTCAAAAGTGTTTTGAAAATATTGTGAAATCTTGTTTTGAAAACTTTGGAGGTAGAATTTGGATTGGAATGCTTTTGTGAACTTGTCTTCGAAAAGATTTTGAAAGTAGTTTTTTGAATACCTTATAAAAGGCATGTTTAATGTTTCATCACCTTTAATAGGTTAGTCATTAAAGAACTAAACTCCTTTAGGGTTATGAGTTTTGAAAGCATGTTTAGAAAAGGGGCTAAAGACTTCCCTTCGGTTTTTAAAACTTTAGGGTTATAGAACCCTTCTTGAATATCTCACTTACACTTGAATAATCCTAACCATAAAAGGATTAGAGTTGCTTCAAGAATGTGATATTTGGAAAAGATTTTTGAAAAATGTTTTTGAAAAGCACTTAGGGTTTGACACCCTATATGGACCTTAGAAGGTCACACTTCATGTTTCACTTTCTCTAAGGAAACCTTGACCATGAGAGGGTTAAGATCACCTTATAGAGTTGTGAGTTTTGAAGTCACTTTTGAAAATAGCTGGTGAAAGTAAGTGTCTAGCCATTTTTCTCAAGACAAGTTTAAGAGAATTCTTAAAAACATTTTTGGGATAGGGTATGGAAGAATTAGAAAAGACTTTCGTATTGATTTTTGAAAACTTAAGAGAGTAGGAACTTTTTGTATGAATGCCATGCAAATGATTATTGTAATTGAAAAGGGTTTGGAATGGGCCTTGGAGTTGGAGCTTTGAAGTTCAACTAACCTTGGTTAAGGTAACTAGGGTTAGGTCCACTAGGGTTAACTAACTAAGGCTAAGTCAATCTAAGGTTTGGACAGCTAAAGTTAACTAACTAGGATTAGGTTAACCTAGGGTCTGGATTACTAGCGTTAACTAACTAAAGTTAGGTTAGCCTAGGGTTTGGAGGTGCCCTAAGGTTAGCCAACTAGGGTTGGGTTAACTTAGTGTTTTGAAAAATGGTTTTGGACTAGGGTTTTGGCATAGTGATTTTGGGACATTAGTTTTATGCATGAATTTTGAAAAGGGATTTTGTAAACCATGATGTTTGTAAAGGCTTTGGAAAACAACTCGAAAGAGTTACATGAATGTTGAAAAAGATCATTGCATGAAAATGGGCTCGAATCAAGTGTATGGTTTATATGGTTGATATTTGGAAACAACTCCAAAAAGGGTTTTGTTAGGACCATTATAACCACTAACTTAAAGAGAGCAAAATTCTTGAAAATTAACATGTAATGGTGGTTTTAGAAAATCATTTTTTATGCAAAATAAAGAGAATGAACTTTTAAGAAACCTTATTGAAGAAGGTTGTTTTGAAAATCACTTTTGGGGTGTAGAAGATGACTCTAGTGAGCTAGGGTTCCTATAGTCAATAAATGAGGAGATCACTCAAGAGAGGGTTCCATGAGGACCATTTCAACCACAAAACTCAAGAAAGCAAAATTTTAAAAATCAAAGTGAAATATAAGGTTTGAAAACTATTTTAATGCAATTTGAAGATGGTAAAATGCAAGATGCAAAATGAAGTCAAGGGGCTTAAGGAAGGCTCCCTAGGACATGAAAATCGAAAGCTTCAAACTAGGCTTCAAGAAACCAACTCTTAGAGCCATTTTGAGAAAAACGCTAGAATATGGATTTTGAAAAATGTGTAGAGATTAGAAATGCTAAAGAGTTTGAAAAATGACTTTGAACATGAAAAATGAAGCCAAGCATGCAATATATGAGCATAGCAATCATATGCAAGGGGGTGATAGAATCATACAAGGCTAAAAGGCCACACCACGTTGCAAGGTGCTCCAAGGCCATACCATTTCAAAGTAGGCTTGTGAGAGATCCCCCTACATGGTGGCTGCCACAAGCTTTCCTCTAGGCATGACCTAAGTGCTCTCTTGTTCCCAGCATGCAAGAAAGGGGGGGGGGGGGGGGGGGGGTAGAAGATGGGGGTTAAAAATAGAGAATAGCCTATGTAGGCTAGGAGGGAGACGAGAAGAGTGGGAGAGAAGCAAAATGTAAATAGAAATATTACCTTGTCTTCATAACTTCTTCAAACTTTAATGGCAAGTTTTGCTTGAGATTTGAAGGGTCATCAATGACCTTGAGTGAGTTCGAAATGGCTTAAGTCTTGCTTTGGAGGCTTTAGGGATGAGGTGTATAGGCTTAAAGGTAGTGGAATCTAGCTTAGACGCTTGAAAGGTTGAAAGAGGTGGAGTATTTGAGATTTTTCAAGGTTCTTGGAGTGTTTCAGTAGGGCTTCACCATTGTTTTCAGCTCTGGAATACGTAAGGGGAGGGTCTGGCATTTATAGACAATCTGCTAGGAGCTAGCACATATACTACATACGCCAAGGCAATTTTGGCCCTGGTGCATGTAACACATGCACCAGTACTGTTCTAGTGGTTGAATGCCACGTGGCACGTTCCGTATTGACTCAACTTGGGGAGCAAGCAAAGTTTTGATTGATTTGATCACAATCTGGGTGTATGTAACATACGGTCCGCCGCCGGGAACTTTTGTTTGAACTTTGCCTAGATAATTGTGCAACCTGGGAAAGATTCGAAAAATCGGTCACGTTCACGATGTTCTCCTATTATTTCTCAAGAACCTAAAATTTTCAAGGACCTTCAAAGGTATTTGGAAGAGTGAGATATCACCTCGGGTAGCATGTACAAAACCACATTTTTTCATAGCGTTTGTGATACACTCTGTGGATGTTCAAAAGTAGCGGTCTTTGGGCCACATAATTTGAGCTTTCGGGGGATTATCTCTCCAATCGGATCGTACTGACGAAAAGTGCCTCAGAAATACTTTTGAAAATTCCCTAGTTTACGAATTTCTCAAGTCATTTAACAGTGTGTTATAATAAGGGAATCGGAAGAAAAGACAACCCTAGTGGAGTGTTTGTGAGATGCTCAAGGGTTTTTAAAAGTGACAACTTCTGAGCCACGCTATTGGGAGCTTCGGGAACTGATCTATTTAATCAAGCCATATCGATGGAAAGACCTGTGGAAAGGCTTTTCGAAATTTTCTAATTTACGCATTTCTCAAGTCATTTGAAGGTGCATTATAATCAAGAAATCGGAAGAAAAGACAACCCTATCGGAGCGTCTGTGAGACGCTTTAGGGGACTTCTATTGGTTTGGAAGTGTTTAGAGTCACGAGGTTCACTTGGGATTGGACATGGGCATACAACAGGGTATTCTAGGGAATGTCGGTATGGTTTTGTGGCGCATTCGGGCCGGCAGGGGTAAAATGGTCATTTTGATTAGAATTGGTCAGAAAGAGTCAGGATGGATTGAAATGGCATATTGAGCATACCAGACTACTTGGGGACAGTCCCGGAAGGTGTACTCATCATCTGGAGGGGTTTGTACTATGTTGGCATGCCTAGGGGCAATACAGTCATTTTTTACTGAAGTTAACTGTAATGGGACTGGAATTGGTCGAGATGGCGCATTGAGTGCACCTAATTGTCTAAGGACATTTTAGAAGGGTGAACTTACCATCTTAAGGGATTTTGAGCTTTCTCAAAGACCTGCCGGGAGGCCAAAGGGGCAAGTTTGGTCATTTTTCACCAGGATGGGCTAGTAGGCATTGGTGTGGACCTGGGTTTATAAGTGTTTTCGTCACTTCGACAGTTATGATGAGTTGGTTTCCAGAGATGTTACTTTTTTTTGAAAAATGTGCCACGGCCAAGAGGTGCATTCGGTTCTGTGACACTGGGTGGTTTACTGGCAAAACCTATGTCGACCTAGTGAGTGTTTTCCTCACTCCAACGGTTTAAAGGTTTGTGAGTGTTTTCGTCATTCTGACGGTTTGGTGTTGGTTCTCGAGACTGCCTAATCTTGGGAAGCCACCTAATGCCAAGGGGCATAACGGACATTCTACATTGGTGGCCTAGCAGCCACTAGAAGTGAACCGTTTATGGTTTGTAAGTGTTTCCATCTTTTTGACAATGGTGATTGGTTTCAGAGACTGCACGGTCTCTGAAAGCAACATTGAAAAGTTTGTGAGTGCTTTTACCATTCCGATGGTGTGATACTTTGTGAGTGCTTCCGTGCATTCTGACGGTGTTTGGCATTAGTTCCAGAGATTGATTGATCCCAGAAAGCTGCTTGAAGTGCCTAGGGGCATTTTGGTCATTTGGTTTCAATTAGGCCTTACGGGCTCTAGAAGCGACCAATTGACTGGATTGGAATTTGAAAAGCCGGTTTGGGTTTGATAGTGTTGTGACGTTTTACTAGAAGATTGATGTGGACCAGAGATTGCTGAGCGGGCAAAAATAGGGTGCTTACAGCTACCCCTCTTTTTCTGTCTTTGCTTGTCGAAGACAAAAAATGATAAAGTAAGGGTCTTATTTTGATCACAAGGTGATCAGAGGGACTAGAGTAGTTAGAATTTGGAATTTTGAGTTTTGAAAACTGGATTGCTTTGATTTTTGAAATCTAGAATTTTAAAAATTTGATTTTGAAATGATTTTCAGATTAATTTTTCCTGAACTGACATTTCGACCAATGGAATGACACTCCGTTGGGGAGATTTAGGGCTTTAAAATTGATACTTCGAAATTGAAGATGATTTTCTTTTGAAAAAATTTTGAACTTGATTTTTCCTGAACCGACATTTTGACCAGTGGAACAACACTCTTTTAGAGAGATTCACGATTTTTGAAATTAAAGAGGATTTTTGAAATGAATTTGAAATTGAAGTTAATTATTTGAAATGGCCCACTGTAATGGATGGATGTGGATTTGAATTTGAATTGGCAGGGTTTGGAAAACCTTTGAAACTTGAAATGAAACTTTTGAGGAAAAAGGTTTGAAAAATTGGAATTTGAAAATTAGACTTTTGAAGGAAAAACTTTAGAAAACCTAGAATTTGATTTTGGAATGAAAGTTTTTGTGGAGAAAGTTTTGAAAACCCGAAAACTTTTTTAAAAGTAGGATTTTTGAGGCGAAAACTTGAAAACCCAAAATTTTTGGAAAGCAAAGCTTACGAAGGAAAAAGCTTGAGAAACCGAGAAGAAGCTTTGAAGATGGAGCTTTTGAAGGAGAAAGCTCGGGAAACCCAAAAATTTTAGCAAGCTA
The DNA here is from genome assembly GCA_033060915.1 of Euryodendron excelsum. Lineage (NCBI taxonomy): Eukaryota > Viridiplantae > Streptophyta > Magnoliopsida > Ericales > Pentaphylacaceae > Euryodendron > Euryodendron excelsum. The sequence goes on from CM065396.1 coordinate 1,031,633, forward strand.
GGCTTTTTGAGGTGAAAGCTAGAAAACCCGAATTTTTTAGAGTTAGGCTTTTTGAGGTGAAAGCTTGAAAACCCAAGATTTTTGCAAAATGGAGCTTTTGAAGTAAAAAGCTTGAGAAACCTGAAAAGATGTTTTGAAAACGTAGCTTTTGAAGGAGAAAGCTCAAGAAACTCGAAACTTTTGAAAAGCTAAGCCTTTTGAGGCGAAAGCTAGAGAACCCAGAATTTTGAAAGTTAGGCTTTTGAGGTGAAAGCTTGAAAATCCAAAATTTTTTAAAAATAGAGCTTTTGAAGGAAAAAACTCAAGAAACTTGAGAAGATGTTTTGAAAACGGAACTTTTGAAAGAGAAAGCTTAGTAAATCCAAAAATTTTGGAAAGTTAGGTTTTTTGAGGTGAAAGCTAGAAAACCTAAAATCCTTTTGAAAAACAGAGCTTTTGAAGGAATAAAACTTAAGAAACTCGAGAAATATTTTTTGAGATTAAACTTTTTGAAAGAAAAAACTTTGAAAAGCTGGTGAAATGATTTGAAGTCAAACTTTTTGAAGAAGAAGTCAAAAAAACCTAGATGGTATTTTTGAATAAAACTTTTTGAAGAAAAAAAGTTAGAAAACCTAGAAAGGTGAAAACCATTTGAAGGGGATTCACTTGAACTCAAATTTTGGAAACTCTCATTTGTTTTCCTTTTTTTGAACATGAGGGGTAGAAAATTTGTTTTGGCTCGAAACTTGGACTTTTTGAATGAAAATTTTAGAAAACCTTATTTGACTTTTGAAAATTGATTTTGAATTTGAAATAAAGCAAGAGTTTTGATCTTTTGAATTTGAAACCTTTTGTAAAAAAGTTTTGAAAGCTTTTGAAATTGACTTTAAAATTTGAAAGTTTTTGTAGACGAAGCCTTGAAACTTTTTGGACTTTTAAAAACTAAAATTTGGATTTGAAAGAAAGCAAGGGCTTTTTTTTTAAAGTTGATTTTGAGACAATTCAGTTAGAATTATACCTTGGCTTTACCTTGAAGCTTTAGAGATAGTTGAGTCTAAGGAATCATCAAAGACTGTTTCATGCTTGTAATTCTTCTGTCTTGGAGCTTGAAGGGGAGACATTTGTGGCCTCTTGGATTGAGATTTCTTGCGATCGGACTACTTAGTGTTTGCTTGATTGTCGAGTTTTTGCTTTCCCAAGGATTCTTACTGACGTAGCTTCAGAAGGGTTATGCTTATCTGAAGTTGAGCATCATGAGTTTGTTTCTGGAGAGGGTGAGGTCTCTTTTGAAAAGTTTGAGGCATCTGGTGGGTTCTTTTTGAATGGATCAAGTGGTTTGAAATTGAAACTGAGATATAGGGTGAGGCATTACCCCAGTTCTTATGGTTTGGAAAAGGGTTGTTCAAAGTTGATTGGGAAGTTGAGGGTGGGTCATTGCCCCAGTCTTTATGATTTGAGAAGGTTTCAAAGATGACTGGAGGGATGGAATGTTGCCCCATTTCTTATGGTTTGCAAAAGGTTGGATTAAGCTATTTTAGGGCTGATTGGGAGGTCAAGGGTGGGTCGTTGTCCCATTCTCTATCTTTTTGTTGGCTATAGATGGCAGTTTGGTCTTTCTGAGGCGTGTGACGATGCCAGTGTCGGAGATACTTGAGCTTGCTTAGTTGGACACTGGGTGACTTCAATTCCCTTTTGTGCCCTACCCTACTTCCTGTTTCTTATTTGAGAAGCAGGGTCATATAGAAAGTTTTTGTGCAAAAAGAGTTCATCTATGCCAATTCTATTTTGATAAAATACACAAGTTTTATATAGGAATTGAAATGAATACATATCATACTTTTTGATAAATGCACATACAAGAATGGAATTGAATGCATGTCATACTTTTTGATGAATGCATAGATTTATGCATAAATAGAATTGAAAGCATGTCATACTTTTTGATAAATGCACAAGTTTATATAGGAATGAAATCGAATGAATGTCATAACTTTGGATGAATGCTCAAGTTTATACAAGAATGGAGTTGAATGCACACTATACGTTTTGATTAATGCACACATAAGAATGAAATTGAATGCATGTCATACTTTTTTATGAATGCACAGGTTCTATACATGGATGAAGATAGATGCATGCCCCGGAGGTTGCCTCAGGGTTCATGTTCAGCTATGAGTGTTTTATCTCAAGATCAAGCAATCTTTGAACTTCTATTTTTCTCTTGGGGTTTCCCTTTCTAGCTCTGCCCTTTTCTTACTAGGGTGTGATAGCACTTGTACCATTTTCAGAGATTAAACCCATTGACTCTCTTGTGTTTTTTTTTTTTTTTTTATCTTGTGGAAGGAAAAACTCTCTTATGTGGGCCTCTCAACTTTTTCTAGGAATTTCTTTTGAGATTTGGTGACGGCTAACATTGCCTTTTGGCAAAGGAACAAGTAGCTTACGTCCTTAGTCCAAGAAGACTTTGAAAGTTATTTAAAAGTGCTAGAAAGCCTATAATTTCTTGTAGAACCATTGAACTTCTCAAATTATAGGAGCCTTGTAAAGACATGATCAATCAATGTAGGGTAAATATAGATTCATGAATATCAAGATACGGCTTAACTTGAAAAGATCAACATCAAATATGCACGAAACCACACAAAATAAGTACAATTGGTCGTGAGATGATCAAGACCATATCAGTGACAATGTAGTGGTGTAAGCTTGAAATTCACAGAGACTAATGAGAATATAGACCCTGGGCGTGATCTAGGATGGTGTACCATGTCTAATAGCTTACAAATTAACACATCTAGAAGTCAAACCTGTCTTATTCCATGATCTTTCTGTTTTTTTTTTTTTTTATAGAATTCCAATCCTATCTCTCCAATGATAAAACATTGAAACATAAAGATATGGCGCCTTTCACACACATGATTAGGTAGCCTTCAACACTCCCTTATGTGTGTCACTTGCTCTCGTGTTTCACTCCGAAATTCATTTTTTCCCCATTTTAGTCTCACACTCTCTTGCCTTTTTCCACTCTTAGCTTCCCCCTTTTCAGTTCTTCATTAAACTAATAAACTTGCTCAAAAAATTTAACTTGTAGTATTTAAACCAATACCGACGGCAAGAAAAATATTATAGAATCAATAAATCAAAGGAAAAGGACAGAAGTTAGATTTTTTTTAGAACAAAAAGTACAAAAGTCACGATTCAAGAACAAATAACTTTGATAAGTGTGGTGAAAGATAGTATTCGTTGCCTCAGTATCACTTTTTTTTTTTTTTGAAGTCTCTTTTCTTTTCTTTCTATTTTTTTTTTTTGAACTTAGTGTATGACACAAGGCAAGAACAAAGAGTAATGAACAATAATGGAACACGATGGACGATAGCAAAAAACAAAAGATAAAAGGACAGTAAACTTTATTTATTTTTTTTGAACTTGGTCTTTTTTTTTTTTTTTTTAAACTTGGTGTACAACACAAGGCAAGAACAAAAAAGTAATGAACACAAATGGAATATGATGGATGATAGCAAGAAACAAGAGATAAAAGGATAGAAAACTTGATTTTAGAACTTGGCTCTCATACCAAATGATGCGAACCTCAAACCAACACGCGTTGAGACCCAACAACAATATCGAATATTTGCCCAAGAAAGCTAAAAGTTAGATTTTGAGAGAAACCCTGACCCAACACTCATAACTGAAATGTGAACTGAAGGTATAGAGTAACTAATCCCGACCCAATAATTATATGGAATCACGAACCGAAGGTATAAAATTTGAATGCCATAAGGAAGAATCCTTGATAAGTTCACAAGTTCTTTGAAGAACCAATAAAAGAAACAACACACATGTGTATTTGATCTCAATTCAATGTCTTCTTCATTACAAAGAGTGCATGCTATTTACAGAACATGGTTGAGAAAAGGGGACTACAAATCAGCCCTTAATTGATGGGAAATCAGCCAATCAATTAGCTAACTTAAAAGACTACAAATCATCTAATCAATTTAGCCAAGTCAAAAGATTAATCAAAAGACTAAAAATCAACCCCTAATTGATGGCAATCAGCCAATCAATTAGCCAAGTCAAAAGATTACTCAAAAGACTACAAATCAACCCCTAACTGATGGCAATCAACCAATCAATTAGCCAACTCAAAAGAGGAATAATCAACCCCATCAATAGCTTGAATTAGATTTATTATGCCTTCATCTTCTTTTGGGCCAAGCTTGGATTGCCCCATTTTAGAATCAGCCCAAATCTCATAAATTAGCCCATTGAATGCTTCTTTGATCTTCTTGGATCTTGCTCTTGTAATTGGCCCAATTGGAACATGTAATGGATCTTTTAATGGTGCTTGTTCTCATCGTTGGACTTCCATTGATTTGGAAGTGTCTAAAGTCACGGGATTCACTTGGGATTGGACACAGGCATATAACAGGGTATTATAGGGAATGCCTTTTGGTACCCAAAGCCGATGTGGTTTTGGGGTGCATTTGGGCCACTTGGGGTAAAATGGTCATTTGATTGGAATTGGTCGGAATGAGTTATGATGGATTGGAATGGCATATTGAGCATGCCTAACTGCTTGGGGAATGTCCTGGAAGGCGTACACGTCATCTGGAGGAGTTTTTACTATGTTGGCATGCTTACAGGCAAAATGGTTATTTTTACCAGAATTGATTGGAACGAGACTAGAATTGCTCGGGATGGCGCATTGGGTACGCCTAATTGTCTCAGCACATTTTAGAAGGGTGGACTTACCGTCTTGAGGAATTTTGAGCTTTCTCAAAGACGTGCGTGGAGGCCCAAGGGTAGGTTTGGTTATTTTTCACTGTAACGGGCTAGCATGCGTTGGTGTTAACTTAGGTTTTCGAGTGTTTCCATCACTCCAATGGTCGTGATGAGCTGGTTTCCTGAGGTCTTACTTTTTTCTAAAAAAGGTGCCACGACCAAGAGGCACATTTGGTCCTGTGACACTAGGTGGTTTAGTGGCAAAACCCGTGTTGACCTGATGAGTGTTCTCCTCACTCCAATGGCTTAAAGGTTTGTGAGTGTTTCTGTCACTCTGTCGATTTGGTGTTGGTCCTGGAGACTACCTAATCCCAAGAAGCCACCTAATGCCAAGGGCATTAATGGACATTCTACATTGGCAGGTACCATAAGTGAACCGTTTAAAGTTTGTGAGTGTTTTCGTCACGCCGACAGTGGTCATTGGTTTCAAAGACCACCCAGTCTCTGAAAGTTGCATTGAAAAGTTTGTGAGTGCTTCCACCACTCCGACGGTGTGATAGTTTGTGAGTGCTTCTGCCACTTCGATGGTGTTTGGCATTAGTTTCGGAGATCGATCGATCCTAGAAAGTTGCCTAGAGTGCTTAGAGGCATTTTGGTCATTTGGCTTCAATTAGGCCCTACAGGCTTGGGAAGCAACCAATTGACTGGACTAGAAATTGAAAAGCCGGTTTGGGCTTGATAGTGTTCTGACGTTTTACTGGAAGACTGATGTGGACCGAAGATTGCTAAATTGGCAAAAATGGGGTGCTTACACGAGACCATATAGTATGAGCACAATTGGTCGTGAGATGATCAAGACCATATCAATGACAATGTAGTGGTGTAAGCGTGAACTTCACAAAGACTAAGGAGAATATAGACCTTGAGCGTGATCTAGGATGTCATACCATATCTAATAGCTTGCAAATTGACAAACATAGAAGTCAAAACTTGTCTCATCCCATGATCTCTTTTTTTGTTTGATGGAAATCCAACCCTATTTTTCTAATGATGAAAGTACTAAAATGTAAAGATTTGGTGGATTTCACACACATAAGTAGGTAGCCTTCTCCTCTTATCACATAACAATGGTAGTAGCACTCATACTTACTGGTAGCCACTGGTAGCCCTTTCCATAAGTGGTGGGGAAGCGAATCGACAAAAGGTTAATCTAGGTGTGGTACAATCCATAAATTTTTAACAATGGGGGAACCAGCTAAAATAGATCATAAAGGAAGATGCCAAATTCTAAGAAGTCTCAAGAAGTGTGCATTAAGATGAACATGAATCACCAATATGATAAAGACCATCAAAACTGTTGACTCATATTTATGCAAATGATTATGCACAAAAGATTCAATCTCAAACAAGCATGCACATCAATATTTTTTGATTTTTCTAAAAAAAATTTCTTTTTTCTTTTTTTTTTTCAAAGATTTGATCATCCCAAGCTTGTCAATATATGCTAATCTTCCTTTCGAGGGTTCAGCTACTTGCTTGCTTGCCTGGACATCTTTTGGGAGTCACTCTTTAGATTACAACGAGCTACGTGATCGATCCTCATCTCTCACCCCTCTGTATTTTCACTCTTTCTACACTTTCTATTTTTATCTCCCCTCTTTTTGAAGTCAGAGATTGTTTCTGCTGAATGTGGTACTTGTGCTATCATTTCCATCGAGTCGAGGGCATCACAGATTGGGGGAAGGTCCCTAATAGCTATTATCATCCATAAGAGTGTGAAACAAAGGGCATAAGCCAGAAATCACTACTCATTCCATTTAGATTTATTTATATGGCATGAAAGCTCTTGATTTAAAGCAAAGGTGACATTCAAAACAAGATACAGAATAATAAAGGTTAAGAAGAAAATGGACAATTCTAGTAAACATCCATTTTCATTATACTTTATAAAAACCCTTTAGACAGGTTTCGGAACCACACCAACTTCCTCTATGATTGATTCAGGTGGTTCACCTCTTGGGTGCTAATGACCTTAGTGTTGATCAAATCTTGTATCTTGCGTTTTAGAGATAAACAACTTTTTGTATCATGCCCCTACATTCCAGAGTGGTATTCACAAGTGAGAGCCGGGTTGAAGGTGGGGGGCAGTGGACTTGGCAAGGTTCAAGCAGGTATAGGATTCAGGTGCCCAACCTTCAAGAGATCATAATAGGCTTTTGTCTAAGTGAAGCTACGTCAGTGAAGACGTGGGGTCGCCAGTTTTGCCTATTTGGATTGAAATATGGTTGAACTGCAATTGGCCTGTGAGCAGGTGCTTGATTAGCCACGGGTGACCAGGACTGGTATTATGAGTGGTATTGTTGGGCTTGAAAAGGTAGGATGGCAAACACTTCGCCTTCTTTCTTGCTTACCCCCTTTGTTATGGCTACCTTCCTAGCTGCGCTTGCATGACTTTCTTCAGTTTTGGGATAGGGGTCAGTGATCCTTCTGGTTTTTAGGCAGTTTTCTATCATCTCCCCTAGTATGATCAATTTTGAGAAGCTTTTCCTTATGCTTGTGCAGAGCTTTTCGTAATATAGCCCCTGAAAGGTTTGCACGAACAGTTGCACATACTCTTTCCCTTCTGGCGAGGGATTGACTTGTGTAGCAGACTCCCTCCATCTTAGAGCATATCAACGATTTACCATCATTAACTACAAATCTATTCAAAATCTACCATCATTAATTATAAATCTATTCAAAATCCTAGAAGAGCCACTATCAAACTTGTTCCAGTCCTGGAAATTAATCCTCCAACATCATCTTATTGTACACAAAGTTCCATCTATCCAGCTACATTAGACAAGGAGAGGGCCAACTGAACTAAATCTCATATTCCCAGACCTTGAAGGCCCTGTTAAAGCCTATAGAATGAATCCCTTGATATTAGCAAGTTAATGTACCTTATAGAATATCAAGTATATAACGGGTTAATCTAAAATAAATGACTCTTGATTATAAAATGCTTCAGTTGTCATGCTAAAATATTTTTCAAAAAAATAAAACTTGCAGGGTATCCAAGGCTTAACATTTTTTGACCCTAAAGACATCCAGAGGTCCTCTACAGATTTGGCCTCCCTGAGTCCATCACAATGGACAATGCAAGCAACCTCGACAACGACATGATAGTAAAATATTGCCAAACCTTCAAGATAAATCCCCACAACTCGGCAGCTTACCATCCATAACAAAAGGAGCCATCAAAGTAGCAAAACAAAAAATATCTAGAGAATCCCTCGTAAGAAAAATGACAACTAGAAGGATTGGCACGAGCACCTACCCTTTGCGTTGATAGTATATAGAACCTCACCAAGAGTCTCAAATGGGGCAACACCAACCTCATTGATCTGTGATGAAAAGAGAATGGCCATCTACCATGCCAAATGCTGTCAAAGATGCATCGCCAGTGTAGCGCCCTGATTTTTTGCACTCGAGGAAAATATGCACAAGTGGAAAAAAACATAGTACTCTCTCGTTAGAACTCATCCTCCTAAGTTTGAATTGAAAATTGATTTGAATAAGGGCTTTTAAAAAAAGGTTTGGAGTCGCCGCCTAACTTGATTAAGGTGAGTTAGGTTACCTAAAACTAAACACAATTCGAAGATCACACTTAGAGTTTTTGAGAAGATTTGAAAAACTTCCTCAATGCAGGGTTTATAGAAAATAGGTTGTTTGATAACCTTTAGAAATATCTTTGAATTAGGAAAGTTTCAAAATAGGAAAGTTCCATTTTAAGTAAGTCTTAGAATTTAGAAAGATTTGAACTTAGGAAAGTTTTGAAATTTGAAAAGTTTGAAATATAGAAAGATTGGAATTAGGAAATGTTTGAATTAGGAAAGATTTTATTTCTATTTCCTAAAGTAGATTATTAGATTTTATTTTCAAAAATAGATGATTTGATATGGTTTCTAAAATTGAAGGATTTGATCTAGTTTCCTAATTTGAAAGATTTAATCTAATTTCCTAATTTGATAGATTGGATTTAACATGGAATTGGGAAGGTTGAGTTTTGAAAATCTTGAATTTGGAAAGTTATGATTTTATGTGTAGAAAAAGAGATTTTGAAAATCTAAGATTTGACATAGAAAATAGAGGTTTTGGAAATCTGTGATTTGAAGCAAAAGAGGAAGTCATGTTTTTAGGAAAGAAAATTAGGATTTCCTAACCATAGAATTTAGGGATTGACTTGGACTTCAAGAAAAGAATTTTTGAAAACCTTTTGAAGAGAGTTTTTAGAAAGTGAATTTTTGGAAGGAAGTTGAAAAGAGTTTTTAGAAAGTAGCTTTTTTAAGAGAGTTTTTAGGAAGGAGTTTTTAGAAAGCAATTTTAGAAGGGTCTTGAATATGGACTTTTGAAAACCTTTCGAATGTCTCATTTTCCTGAAACGATTCTAACCATGAAGAGATTAGAACCATTCTAAGTTAGTGGTTTTGAAAACAACATAGATTTGAAATATGGACCAATTTCATCACTTTGAATATCACACTTTCCTAAAACAACCCTAAGCATGGAACGGCTAGAATCATCTTAAGATTATGGTTTTGATGAAAAACAAGTTAGGGTTTACACCCAAAATATGGACTTTGATGGCCACAATGAATATAACACTTTTTTAAAGTAATCCTAACCATAATTTGGCTATAATCACTATAGGAGTGTGATTTTGAAAACAAGATTTTGAATGCAAGTTTGAAAGAGGATTTTGATGCAAACTTTGAAAACAACTTTTGAAAACAATTTTGAGTAGATAAATGAATATGATATGCACAATGCAAGTAGGTTCGTGAACATGCAAGGTTGGTTTCACCACATAATCAAGGGGGCCAAATCAATATGGTCTAAGGTTGAATTAGAAGAAAGCTCTCGGCACGGTGACTTTCAACCATCTTTCGTACACATGAATTGAGGACTCCCTTGTTCCAAGCATGCAAGAAAAGGGGGGAGAAGATAGGGGATTAAAATAAAAAAAAAACCCAAGTGGATTAAGAGGAAGAAGAGAGGGGGGGGGGGGGGGGGGGGGAGAGTTTATAAATAGAAAAAGAAAGCCTACCTTGTATTCTTCTTGTTTTCTCGCTTTATTTGCTTTGCTTTGCTTGATCATTGAGAGCTTCCAAATTGCAGTACTTTGAGTCTTCAATGGAGGCTTTGGAGGCTTGTGTATGAGTGTATGGTGTGTGTATAGATATTGGGGTTAAGTGTATAGTGGCTAGGATTTGGAGAGACTAGAGAGGCTAGGGTTTTGGAGAGACTTCGAACTCTGCAATTTGAACATAAGAGTTTTTGGACTAAGTTTACGGACCCTTTCCACGAGGGGGGATGCTCTTTATTTATAAGCCGAAGATTGACCTAACGCCTATTGCAGTGGCGCTAGGCTAATTTTTGGCTTGGCGCCATTGCTAGTGGCACTAGCCACTTAGGAAAGTTTTAAGGTTGGCAAGTAATGTATCTTTCAACCCTTGATACACAAGACAAAAGATTTGGTCGCCAGTATTAGTGATTACCATGTAATTTTTCGCTTGGCTTCAGCAATACTGACTTTGGAAGGTCTGAAAATGTTCCAAGAGGCCGGGACTGGTCTGGAAGGCCAGAAATGGGTAAAAACCCTTGAAATAGTGTCCCGAAGGTAACGTAATTGAAAAACAGTGTCGGTATGCTCGACTTAGCTATTAGGGGCAAAATAGTCAACTAGACCGGAACACCACTGGAATAGACTTTGAATGACTCATGAGAGGACTTGAAGCTTGGAAACACTAACTAAAGTGTTTTGAGAGATTACCGGTTTGAAACCTAAAGGCAGTGTGGTTGAAAAAGGCAACTGGCCCCCTAGAGGCAAAACGGTCATTTTATATCGGGTTTATTGGAATATACTTAGAATGCTCTGAAAAAGTGCTAGAAGATTGAGAATACTATTGGAAGCGTTCTTGAAAGGTAACCGATTTGATACCCAGAGCCGATATGGTTCTCGGAGGCGCTTGGATGCCTAGGGGCAAAATGGTCATCTGACTGGATGGTCTTGTTGAGTCAAGGTTGATCCTTGTTGACTCAAGGTTAATTCCCATGTTGATTTTGATAACAACTAAATCTTGTGTTATGTTACTAATGAATCTACTTAGTGTGCAGATTAACAAAGTTCATAGCTTAGACTTAAAATTGAATCTTAAGTCTAATACATGTCAAGAAGAATGCACAACCAAGCAGACAATGGCCGAGTATGACCATGCCAAGTACTGTCGAGCAGAGGGCACAACCGAGCAGACAATGGCCGAGCATGGCCATGCCAAGCACTGCTAAGCAGAGGGCACGATTGAGTAGACAATGGCCGACCATAACCATGTCGACCACGACTAAGCAGACCACGGCCGACCGAAACCATAACCGAGTAGACAATGGCCGACCACAACCATGGTCGACCACGACTGAGCAGACCACGACCGACCGTGACCATAACCGAGCAGACAATGGCCGACCACGACCATGGCCGACCACGACCATGGCCGACCATGACTGAGCAGACCATAGCCGACCGTGACCATGACCGAGCAAATCATAGTTGAGCAAGACCTGCCAAGCACGACCTGTTAAGCACGACCTACTGAGCATGACCATGCCGAACATGATCGAGCTGGCCATACCTCAAGCAGACCTTGTGGGACGGTGCCAATCATTCCCACTCACCTGCCACGCTAGTGGGGGCACTGACAACCCAATCATGATAGCGTGCTCGGTCGACTCATTTACACAGAAGCAAAAAGGTCTAGAGACAAATTGAATAAAGAGGGGACTCATGGAAATGAGGTGTTGCCTCTTGCACACAGAAGCAAAAAGGTTTGGAGACAAATTGAACAATGAGGGGACTCATGGAAATGATATGTCGCCTCTTGAACACAGAAGCAAAAAGTTTGGAGACCAAGTAGGCAATGAGTGGACATATTATAATGAAGAGTCGCCTCATGGTGTCAGACGCAAAAGCTTGAAGACGACATGATCAATGAGTGGACACATGAAGCCGAAGTGTCGCCTCTTGCTAGCAGAAGTAAAAAAGGCTTGAAGTTTAAATGATCAATGAGCGGACACCTGAAGCAGAAGTGTCGCCTCTTGCTAGCAGAAGTAAAAAGGCTTGAAGTTTAAATGATCAATGAGTAGACACCTAAAGCAGAAGTGTCGCCTCATGACAACAGAAACCTAAGATGAAGAAGACAGATGAACAAGGAGTCGCCTCATCAACATGAAGAGGGGACTCATGAACTCAGTGAGCATCGTCTGGTAAATGCAGAAGCAGGAAGTGTCGACTCCACAGACCTGGAGCCGACTCCCTCTGTTATAACGGCTATTTTTCTTAACGTTATAACAGATTGGACGTGCATTAATGATACCCAACCACCTCCAACGGATGGAATCAATGCAAGGGTATATATACTAGCCTCCAACTACATTTATATACAAGAATCAAAAGGAAGAAACAACAATAGACAAGAATCACAGATCAACCTGATATTCCTAAACATTCTTCCTTTTTGATTCTTTAGTGAGCTTTGAATGTAAAATCTACTCTTAGTAGAGAGTGAGTTGTATAATTCTATACACTTGTAATTGAGAGTTTAGAGAGTTCTCTTGTGAAAGCAAAACTCTTGTAAAGTTTGAGTGGAGCTTGGACAAAACCACTTGGTAATTGAAGAACTCGGTGAGGAGTTCTTTGTAGAGTGAGCTGAGCACTTTGTCAATCAGCAGCCCATCTTGTAATAGGTGATTACATAGTGGAAGAAGACTTCAAGGAGGTCTTGGGGTGAGGACGTAGACCACGGTTTGTGGTTGAACCTCGGTAAATCTGTGTCTCTCTTCTATTGCTCTATTTTCTTTACTTCTATTGATAACATTGCTTTGCACATAGATTAATCACTGCTATATTGTTTAGATTAATTTTAATTAATCCTAACTTGTATTAATATTCAAAAAACCCAATTCACTCCCCCTCTTGGGTTGCCTATTGGACCAGCAGGTCTTAGAATTGGTTCGGAATCGACTGGAAGGCATTTAAACATATCGGATCATCTTTGGGATGATCTTAAAAAGATGGACTTACCGCTCTGAGGACTTAGATACTTTCTCGAGAAGCGTGCCAAAAAAAGGCCCAAGGGGCAGTTTGGTCATTTTTCACTGGAGAGGGCTAGCAAGCACTAGTGTTGACTTGGGTTTTGAGTGTTTCCGTCACTTTGATGGTTTGTGATGAGTTGGTTTCCAATGGTATCTCATCCTTTGGTAAATGTGTCATGGCTAAGAGGCGAATTCGATCCCGTGACATAGGGGTTTTGTTGACAATTTCTAATGTCGACCTGTTTACGAGTGTTTCTGCCACTCTGACAGTTGCAAGTGTTTTTACCACTCTAATGGTGCGCGTTCATTTTAGAGACTACCTGATCTTAGAAGCTGCTATGTGGACTTATCGTCTGAGGAATTAATTTTCTTGAAAGATGTGCCAAATAATAGACATTTTTCATTGGTGGGCTAGCAGGCGCCAAAGGTGGACCATTCTACCATCTCGGGGACTTGGGCTCCGTCCCTATTGACGGGTTTGAAGGGATTTACCGTTTCAAAGAGTTTACTCAAAAAACATACCTAACTGGATGGTCTTACTGCCCGAGGAATCAACTTTCTCGAAAGGTGTGCTGGATTTGATTAGAATTGGAATTGGACTTCAAATTGAATTTGAGATTGAAATAGGGACTTACCGTCTGTAAGAAGATGTGCTAAATGGAATTGGATCGATCAATGCCCAAGGGCATTTTGGCCACTTTGCCTCTGTTGGGCCCGGCGGGCCCGCGAAGCCATTGATTGACTAGATTGAGTCTAAAAAATTAATTTTGACTTGAATGTGTCTACTTTTGTTTAAATGTAACTCTGGTCGGATCGAAGATTATCGAGCTAGTGAAAATGGGGTGCGTAGTGCTGCCCCTCTTTTTCTGTCTTTATTTGACAAAGGCAGAAAACGATAAAGTAAGAGTCCTATGTTGACCAAGAGGCGATCAGAGGGGCAGATTTTGAAAATTTTTAAAAACTGGAACTTGGAAAAGGACATTCGGCCCAATGGGGCGTTTGAAATCAGGTTTTGGCGGCAAAAAGGCAAAACTACCCAAAATTTTGACACTTGCGCCACTGGTAATGGCATCTGGTGATAAGTCACATAATTTATATATTTTCACTCTTTAATTATATTTTTTAGTTGTTACTTATTTACTTATATTATTTTTATAGCAGATTTGAATACAAGAGAAAAAAAAAATCTCAGCCAAAATAAGAAACACGTGCTTAAAAAATCAAAACCTTCAATAATTTTACTAAAACAAAAAGAGCAGAAAAGAAGGCTATCAACTAATAAAAAAAGCCATATAAAGAAGAGCAATTTATATGGTTGTAAATACATATATGCTTAGTTGGCGGGTCAAGAAGAGAGGAAAATAATAAAATAAAATAAAAAAGAGAACCCAAAAACTTACCTAGTCGTGGGGACTGAGGAGGCGGCCAAAGAAAGAAAGAATAAAAGGGATTAAAAAATCCCTAAAGAGGACGGTCAAACTATGAGTGGCTAAGTTTTCATACTAGGGTTGAGGATGAAACTCCATGTTTTGTAATAACTTGACATGTGAGTTATATTTATTTTCCAAATACGTGCTTTGATTGTTTAATACTCTTGCCTAAATTAAATTAAAGTCAATAATTTTGGATATGAATTTTGTTCATGATTTGATATTGTTGGATTAATTATTAACCGTATTATTTATTAGAATAATTTCAAGTATTAGATTTCTTATGTGATTTATTTTCGAATGGATACATATGAATTTTTGATCTTTAACATTAAGGTTAGGAAAAGTATACATTAGTTTATTTATTAAAGTGATTTTAATGTTATATTTTCCATAATAACAAATTTGATTACGATGTTATTGTAAAGTGAATTAGAGAAATAATTTGAATTACGTAAAAAGTTATTATAATGCATGTATGTGGATTATGAAACCTTAGTCATTTTAATTTAATTTCTCTCATCTCTTTATTATTATTTGCTAATTAATTATTTACTTGTTTATTTGGTTATTTAGCTATTTTTTCCTATTTTTAAATTATTTAAACAAACTCAAGATTTCTTAACTTGGTTAGGGTGGAGTACATTTATTTTAATTTATTTTCTAAAATTTTATAAGTCCCTGTGGGATCGACCTCGCACTCACATTCTTATACTTCAATTCGATTTGTGCGCTAGTGAGTAATAAAATTATCACATCAAGTTTTTTGACGCCGTTGCCAGGGACTTAAATAGAAAACAAGTTAGATTTAGATTTACCAAACCCTTCTACTAGTTTAATTAGCTTCTTAAAAAATAAAATTTTAAAATAAAAAATAAAAAATTCACGTAGAAAATTTTTCTGATTTTTAGACTCTGATTATGACCTGCTTTTCAGCTAGTAAACATCAGAATTTGAAAATTATTAGTTCTGGAAACATTGTAGAGAATTCAGTTAGATTTCTAATGCATCTTGAATCAGCTCAATTAGATTTCAGATGAGAAAGATACAATCAAAATACTGACTACTGCGTAGAAAATTTAAAAAACAAGTTCGAGATTTTTCCTGAAATCTTGATAATTCATCTCTCTCTTCATCTATTTAGTTTATTTACGTCTTCTAGATATTCTAGTTAAGTCGGGTCTAGGCCGTTTTAGTTCAAATCCATCTCTTGAACTACGAATAAAATTTTCCTTGTCTATTTTGCCTTCTCCAAGTGTTGTATGCTCGGTTGTTGATCAAAAAATTTAGAGTTAACACTATTTGATCCAGAGATTGAAAATACATTTAGGAGAGATTTAAGAAATCAAATAAAAGTAAATAAAAATATATCAAACATGGGGGATAACTTCAAAAATGTTAATGAATCCATATCTCTTAGAGACTTATTTGTTCCCATAACCACGAATCCTCCTTCTTGTATAGTAGTTCCTACAACTAATGCAATACATTTTGAGTTAAAGTCTCACATAATACAACTTCTTCCAACATTTCATGGGTTAGAGAGAGAGGGTCCTTACATGCATATAAAAGATTTTTTTGTAATCTGCACTATATTTAGATTCCAAAATTTTTTGGATGAGTTTGTGAAATTACGTCTTTTTCCTTTCTTTTTAAATGATAAAGCAAAGGCATGGTTAAATTCTTTACCATCTGGCTAAGTCACTTCATGGGAGTCTTTAGTGAAGAAATTTATTTCTAAATTTTTTCCAATGGCTAAGACTAATGCCTTAAGAAGAGAGATAATTTGATTTCTCTCAGCAAGAAGATGAAAAATTTTATGAAAGTTGAGAAAGATTTAAAGATTTAATGTTGAAATATCCTCATCATGGTTTCAAGACATGGAGACTCGTGCAATACTTTTATAGTAGTTTTAGACAATCACACCGTAGCATGAATGAATCTATGAATGGTGGGGCCATCCTAAGTCTTAGAGATAATAAAGCCTATGAATTTCTTGAGAAATTATCTGAAAGTTCCCAATAGTGGGATTTCACATCTAATAGGGATAAGTCAGCTACTTCATCTAAAAAAGGGGGATTATATGAGATAAAAGAGAATTCTAAAATAGAAATGACGTTAGATAGTCTCACAAGAAATATAGAAGCTTTAGATTATGCACATTTCTTAGGGGCTACTAATCGTTGAGGAAATGGAGCGTTAGGGACAAAATTTTTAATAGATGGGTCAATCTCCACTGATTGTGGGGAAAGAGACTCTTGATTTTTTACTTATTCTTGCTGATTTTTATTTTTCTTAGTTTTTTTCTAGATGTTCTTCTCCAAGTGTTTTTATTTGATTGTCAACTTGTTTTCCTGACCTAAGAGTGATAATAGATTAAACTTGATCTTGCTTTTTTGAACAACTAGAATGGTCATTTATGACAAATAACCCTTTTGGATTAGCTTTAGGTTGACTAGGGAACTTTCCTTTTTCTTGTTCTGCCATTTGACTAGCTAACTGACCCATTTGATTTTCTAGTTTGGCAATGGCTTGAGTATTCATGTGAGTAGAATTATTTATTTCAACTATAGATTGGCATGTTACTTGCATAAATGCCTTGAGAGAATCTTCTAAAGATAATTTTTTTTGTTGTGGTGCAAAAAACTGAAGATTTGATGGAGGTGAATTATTAGAATACTGTTGAACAGGATATGATTGAGTAAGAGGGTGAGAACCATGTGAAAATTGATTTTGAGATTGCAAGGGTTGCCCACCTAAATTAGAATTATTTTGATTATTTCTCTATGCAAAATTTGGATGGTTCTGCCAATTTCGATTGTATGTTTTTGTAAAGGAATTCCCAAATTGCTTTCCATAATTATTTAGTGCATTTGCTTACTCAGAATAGCATTTGGAATATCCTATCATGGATGGATACAACTCTATAGTATGCATAGGACATACACATAACGAACATATATCATTTTAAACTCTATTGGCTGACTCCATAGTCCTATTCGAGGCAAATTCCTATTATTTTAGGGTTTCCTTTCTTGGCTACCTCCAATACTCTAATTAATTGTAGGAATGGTGTAATGAAGATTTCATTTGGAATATGACTGTTGAGCTTAATATTTTTGACATTAGTAAACAACCACCAGAAGAAGAAGAGAGAGGGACAATATGTATCATTGATAATCTTGTGCATGAGACATTTATTCAAAATAGTTATAAAGATCTTTTAGAGGCTTGCCTAGCTCATTTTGGAGATAATTTTGATATTGATGATTCTATTGATCAAGTTAATGATTTATTAGATTAAACTCCTATGTTGGATACTAATAAATAGTAAGCTAAAGTGTTGCCTCTTTTACTTTCTTCCTCACCAGTAAACCCATCTACAGTGGATGCACCCAAATTAGAATTGAAATATTTGCTAGACACATTAAAATATGTCTTTTTTGGTCCTTCAGAGACACTGCCAATTATAATAGCAACTGATTTAGATGAGTCTCATGAAGAAAAATTATTGAACATCCTTAAAAAACATAAAGAAGCAATAGGTTGGTCTAATAATATTATTAAAGGAATTAGTCCATCTAAAGTCATGCATAGAATTCATTTAGAGGAAAATGAAAAAACTTCAATAGAACCACAAAGACGCCTAAATCCTTCTATGCAAGAGATAGTTAGAGCTAAAATCCTTAAACTTTTAGATGTGGGTATGATTTATCCCATCTCTGATAGTGAATGGGTGAGTCCTGCTCAACTAGTACCAAAGAAGTTAGGAGTTACATTAGTGAAAAATGAGGATAATGAATTAGTTCCAACTCGTATCCAAACAGGATGGCGTGTTTGTTGACTATCGAAAATTGAACTCTATGACATGCAAAGATCATTTTTCTCTACCATTCATAGACCAAATCTTAGAAAGATTGACAAGACATAAGTATTATTGTTTTCTCGATGGGTATTCTGGTTAGAATCAAATTTCTATTGCACCAGAAGATCAAGAGAAAACTACTTTTACTTGTCCTTTTAGAACGTTTGCGTATATATGCATGCCTTTTGGGTTAAGCAATGCCCTAGCCACCTTTCAACTCTGCATGATTAGTATATTTTCTAATATGGTGGAACGTTTTCTAGAAGTATTTATGGATGATTTTTCAGTATCTGGCTCTAGTTTTGATGAATGCTTGTATCAACTAGAATTGGTCTTAGCCCGATGTAAAGAGAAAAAATTGGTACTTAATTGGGAAAAATGTCATTTTATGGTAAAAAAGGGGATTGTTTTAGGGTATATTATTTCACATAGAGGTATTGAGGTTGATAGAGCTAAAATGAAATTAATTTCTAATCTTCCGCATCCAAGAACTGTAAAAGAGATTTCATCTTTCTTGGGTCATGCTAGTTTCTATAGAAGATTCATTAAAGATTTTAGTAAGGTAGCTAAATCTCTGTGCAATCTAATTGCCAAAGATGCCCATTTATATTTAATGATGAGTGTTGTCATGCTTTTGAAGTATTAAAAAATGCACTAACCTCCACGCCCATCATCTAACTGCCTGATTGGAGTGCACCTTTTGAAATTATGTGTGACGCCTCTGACTTTGCAATAGGTGCTGTTTTGGGGTAATGGGTTAATAAACTTCCTTATATGATATCTTACGCCAGCAAGACGCTTAATGATGCACAACTCAATTACTCCACAATAGAGAAAGAGTTGCAGGCTGTAGTTTTTGCCTTAAACAAGTTTCGATCGTACTTGTTAGGGTCTAAGGTTATAATTTACTCAGATCATGCTGCATTGAAATATCTTTTGGCTAAAAAGAATGCTAAAGCCCATCTCATTAGGTGGATATTATTGCTACAAGAATTTGACATTAAAATTCGAGATAAAAAAGGATCTGAGAACATTGTAGCTGATCATTTATCTTGATTGATTGTAGACTTCACTAACGAGTCTAACCCTGTTTTGGAGACATTCCCTTATGAGCAATTAGTGAATGTTTCCCAATCTTTACCATGGTTTGCTAATATTGTGAACTATTTGGTTACTAGGCAAATGACAGTACATTGGACCAAACAAGATAAGTCCAAATTTTTAGCTGAAGTTAAGTATTTCTTTTGGGATGATTCTTACTTATTCAAATACTGTCCTAATCAAATTATAAGAAGATGCATCCCTAACACTGACCAATAAAATGTCATTTCATTTTGTCATGATCATGCTTGTGGAGGACATTTTAGTACTAGAAAAACTACTACAAAGATTTTACAGTGTGGATTTTATTGGCCTTCTATTTTTTGTGATGCATACACATATTGTTTAGCTTGTGAGCGATGCCAAAAATTAGGAAGTCTATATCGACAAAATATGATGCCACTAAACCTAATTCTGATAGTTGAAATTTTTAATGTTTGGGGCATATATTTCATGGGCCCTTTCCCAAATTCCTTTGGGAATCTTTGCATCCTGGTTGCAATAGATTATGTGTCCAAGTGGGTAGAGACCATAGTGTGTAGAACTAATGCTCATAAGGTCGTGGTTAAATTTCTAAGAGAAAATATATTTGCTCGCTTTAGTACTCCACGCGCTATTATTAGTGATGGTGGGAAACATTTTTGTAATAGAGTTTTTGGGCATTTAGTAAAAAAATATTTTATAACTCATAAAGTTGGCACATCCTATCACCTACAGACTAGTGTTCAAGTCGAGATATCTAATAGGGAGATTGAGCAAATATTAGAGAAAACTGTAAATCCCAATAGAAAAGGTTGGTCTTTCAGACTTAGTGATGCATTGTGGGCATATTGTACTACATTTAAAATTCTAATTGGAATGTCTCCTTATCAACTTGTGTATGGAAAAGCATGTCACCTTCCTATTGAGTTGGAGCATCGAGCTTATTGGGCAATTAAATAACTAAACTTTGACCTTTACAAGGTAGGAGCTAATAAGAAACTTCAATTGAGTGAATTAGAAGAAATTAGACATGATGCTTATGAATGTGCTAAATCATATAAAGATCGAATGAAAACATTTCATGATAAACACATATTAAGAAAATCTTTTATACCTTGTTAAAAAGTTCTTCTTGATAATTCTCAACTTCATTTGTTTCTTGGAAAGCTCCGATCTCGATGGACTGGTCCTTTTATAGTTCATATTGTTTATCCATATGGAGTAGTTGAGATTCACAATCCGAATAATGGAGAAAATTTTAAAGTTAACGAGCAAAGATTGAAACCCTTTGTAGAGCTAAAAAGCCCAAAAATTGAAGAAATCCTCTTAAAGGATCATGTTTATTAAGATTAACTTATTACTTGATCCCTTTTAATTGTTTGTGTCTATTATTAAGTTAGTTTTATTTTCTTTTGTTTTAAGTTTCCTTTTGTTTTATTTTATTTAGTTTATTTCTCTTTTATTAATTTATCAAATTCTAATCTATGGGCCCGCCTTTTTTACTTTTATGGAAGTGTAGCATAGGATGGAAGCTCCATTTTTCATGGTAGACAATAGTAATTTTCCACTACGAGTCCACTATGCCACGCTATGGGTGTTCGATCTGGAGGAGTATAGGTTCCTTCCTATGTTCCAAGATTATGATTGGATCCCACCTGATGAACATATTTTGAATATTTTGAACAACACTAGTGATTTGTCTTATTGTTCTCATCATGATATAATTCTAGTCTGTTATGTTTCATATTTATTTTATTAGAAAAATCCTCACTTGTTTTGTCTTCTTCTCTATAATGGAATTGGAGTTTACGGTGTAGAAAATTTACATCCATTGGGGATTCTGCTTTTCCAGGTGTTATCTCTTCATTCTTTTATTGTCTATGATTATTATTTTGCATACATTGAAGACAATGTTTAATTTAAGTTAAGGGGTGGAATTAGTAGGTGAAATTTTTTTTTTTGACATTAAAGTGAATAATGTTCTTTCATTCAATGTCATTGAGCCATGAGTTTAGTTATGACATTTATTATTTTGACTTGAGTATTGAATTGAAGTTTGTTATACTATCTCTTATTAAAGTATCTCATTCCATTTATACTGGTACACCTATAAAAAGCCCAATAGATGTTATTTGCAATGGATAAGTGAATTTGATTTATATTTCTTGAAGAAAAAATGTGGAGACTAAATGCCAAAGTGAGTATTGAGTCATTCTTTATTTGGAGAGATATTATACATTTACTCTCAATTTTGTTCAAAACGCATAATTTTGTTGTTAGTCCCTTTAATTCATTTATTTTGGTTTAATGTTGAGAAATGTTACACTGTTATCACGTTATGACTTCTTCGAATTTATGCAAGTTGAAAGAGTATGCTAACTTTTGAGAGATGATCTTAGGCCATCCTTGTCTTTTTGAACCTTCATATATTCATGCATCCTTACTTTTTAGAAGCCAAGTTGAGCCTTATTTAACCTTTCTTTGTTAAACCTCATAATTTATATGTTTGGTAATATGTTGAGATATGTGATGTTTAAAGGCCATTCTATTTCTCAAAAAAAAAAAAAAAGAAAAAAAAAGAGAAAAAATAGCACTAGAAAAAAAATAAAAAAAAAAAGAAAAAGAAAAACAAATCCAATAGTGGAAAAATAGAAGAAAAAAAAGAAATGAGTAGAATGCAAAAGTACCTTATGTTCTTGTGTTAGAATCCCAATCATTCGCATATACATTACTCAATCTTTACATTTTTCTCCATAACCCTTGCATTACAACCTAAATAAAGTCCTACTTGATCTTAGACATTAGTATGTTCTCGATACGCATGTATTCATTGATGTGATTATGTGATATTTTTTATTTATATCTAAGTATTTGACAATCCTTTCATGGGACTAAAATTTTCTCTTTCTAATAGTGTTTTTCAAAAGGACGTATGTGAGATGTTTGCATTTAATTTATATTGATTCTGCTCGTATGCATGAGAGTACTGTTACATACACCTAATTCGAAATGATTTATTTGTTGAGTGCAATATCTTATGAGAATTGTGTCAAAGCATATTTCTGATAGAATTTGAGTCAAGTGAATTTTAAAAATTATAGTCATCTCTAAATGGGTGGGAAGTTTTTTTTTTTCAATCAAACTTTTGAGGTGTTTTTAATAATTGCTAGTGTTTTAAACTTTGGTTCCTACTCTTGTTGATGTAATAAATTTTATGACATTACTTAAACTTTTAGCATTTGAATGGAAGAATTATTATTGATTTTGATAAAAGAAATTCATGAATTTTGTGGGTATATTCACTACAAATCCGTACGAGACTTCACTCGTCCACTAAGAGTAATCTAGGGGTTTAAAAGGCTTATTGCATATGCTAAATGCAATCGAGATTTCCAGTAAAAGTAGATTAGTTAGTTAAATAGTTTGGTTATCCTTTCGTTTTTCTATTTTTAACATCGGTTTGCTTGAGAACAAGTAAAATTTAAGTTGGGAGGTGTGATAAGTCACATAATTTATATATTTTCACTCTTTAATTATATTATTTACTTGTTACTTATTTACTTATATTATTATTTTTATTGCAGATTTGAATACAAGAGCAAAAAAGAAGAATCCCAACCAAAATAGGAAACACATCCTTAAAAGATCAAATCCTTCAACAATTCTACTAAAGTAAGAAGACCAAAAGAGAAGGATATCAATTAATAAAAAAAGCGATATAAGGAAGATCATTTTTTATGTATATATATATGCTTAGTTGGCGGGTCAAGAAGGGAGGAAAATAATAAAATAAAATAAAAAAGAGAACCCAAAAACTTACCTAGCCGTGCAGACCGAGGAGGCGGCCAAAGAAAGAAAGAATAAAAGGGATTAACAAATCCCTAGAGAGGGACGGTCAAGAGGGGATCACCTAGCCGCACAACCGAAAAAAAAAAACCAAAGAGAAAAAGAAAGAAAGAAAGAAGAAGAAAAAAGAAGAAGGCAAAGACTTGGAACACAAAGTTTTTTAAGCCTTATTATTTTTACGTGTCTAGGTTTTATGTTCTATTTTTCTGACTTTCAATGATTAAAATTATGAGTGGCTAAGTTTTCATATTAGGGTTGAGAATGAAACTCTATGTTTTGTAATGATTTGACATGTAAGTTATATTTATTTTCCAAACATGTGTTTTGATTATTTAATACTCTTGTCTAGATTTAATTAAAGTCAATAATTTTGGATATGAATTTTGTTTATGATTTGAGATTGTTGGATTAATTATTAACCCTGTTATTTATTGGTATAATTTTAAGTATTATATTTCTTATGTGATTTATTTTCGAATGGATACATATGAATTTTTTATCTTGAACATTAAGGTTAAGAAGAGTATATATTAATTTATTTATTAAAGTGATTTTAATGTTATATTTTTCATAATAACATGTTTGATTACAATGTTATTGTGAAGTGAATTAGGAAAATAATTTGAATTACGTTATAATGCATGTGTATGGATTCTAAACCCTTAGCCATTTTAATTTGATTTCTTTCATCTCTTTATTATTATTTGCTAATTAATTATTTACTTGTTTATTTGGTTATTTAGTTAGTTTTGCCTATTTTTAGATTAGTTAAACAAACTCAAGATTTCTTAACTAGGTTAAGGTGGAGTACATTTATTCTAATTTATTTTCTAAAATTTTATAAGTCCCTGTGGGATCGACCTCACACTCATATTCTTATACTTCAATTCAATTCGTGCGCTTGCGAGTAATAAAATTATCACATCAAACTTGATGTAAACTTGATGTGATAATTTTATTACTCGCAAGCGCGCGAATCGAATTAAAGTATAAGAATGAGAGTGCGAAGTCGATCCTACAGGGACTTACAAAATTTTAGAAAATAAATTAGAATAAATGTACTCCACTCTAACCTGATTGAGAAATTTTGAGTTTGTTTAACTAATCTAAAAATAGGCAAAAATAACTAAATAACCAAATAAACAAGTAAGCAATTAATTAGCAAACAATAATAAAAAGATGAGAGAAATCAAATTAAAATGTCTAAGGGTTTAGAATTCACACACATGCATTATAATAACTTTTTACGTAATTTAAATTATTTCCCTAATTCACTTCACAATAACGTCGCAATCAAACTTGTTATTATGGAAAATAAAACATTAAAATCACTTTAATAAATAAACTAATGTATACTCTTCCTAACCTTAATGTTCAAGATCAAAAATTCATGTGTATCCATTCGAAAATAAATCACATAAGAAATTCAATACTTGAAATTATACCAATAAGTAACAGGGTTAATAATTAATCCACCAATCTCAAATCATGAACAAAATTCATATATAAAATTATTAACTTTAATTAAATCTAGACAAAAGTATTAAATAATCAAAGCACGTGCTCGGGAAATAAATATAACTCACATGTCAAGTCATTACAAAACATGGAATTTCATCCTCAACTCTAGTATGAAAACTAAACCACTCATAGTTTTAACAACCATTGAAAGTCAGAAAAATAGAATATAAAACCTGGACATGTAAAAATAATAAGACTTCTAAAGCTTTGTGTTCTAAGTCTTTGTTTTCTTCTTCTTCTTCCTTATTCTTTCTTTCTTTTTTCTCTTTAGGTTTTTTTTTCGGTTGTGCGGCTAGGTGATCCCCTCTTGATCGTCCCTCTCTAGGGATTTTTTAATCCCTTTTATTCTTTCTTTCTTTGTCCGCCTCCTCAGTCCGCACGGCTAGTAAGTTTTTGGGTTCTCTTTTTTTATTTTATTATTTTCCTCCCTTCATGACCCGCCAACTAAGCATATATATGTACACATAAAAAATTGCTCTTCTTTATAGGAATTTTTTTATTGGTTGATAGCCTCCTCTTTTGGTCCTCTTGCTTTAGTAGAATTATTGAAATATTTGATTCTTTAAGCACGTGTTTTTTTATTTTGGCTGGAATTCTTCCTTTTTACTCTTGTATCCAAATCTGCAATAAAAACAACAATATAAGTAAATAACTAACATCTAAATAATATAATTAAAAAGTAAAAATATATAAATTATGTGACTTATAACCTGGTCTAAAAGAACATTGCAGTGGCGCTAAGTGCTGGAATAAAACCAGCAAACTTCAGATTCGAAGTTTGCGGTTTGTGTAGAGTTTTGAGGGAGTTTGGGAGTGATTTCGAAAGTGGAGCTGTGTGTATTGAACGAGTGACTTTGGGGGTCATCGGAGAAGTGCCGGGAGTAGTCACCGTCGCCGAAATAGTGGCTGGAGAAGGAGATTTTGCCGAAAAAGTTCAAGAGGTAAATTTTTGTTTTGTGTTGATTTTGATGCATTGAACTCCGTTTGAGTCGTGTAAATAGTTAAGATTATTGTTTTGACATGTTTTGAACATGCTAGTGAAGTTAGTTTTACATTTTTTATGCTCGTTTGATTGAATTTAGGTAATTTTATATGTTTTATGTGAAGAGAGTTTCTGCAGGAATTGGAGATTTACTCCTATAGTTTTGGGTATTGAGTTTTTTAGCTAGATTTTTATGCTATATGCCTCAGAAAAATGTGTTTAACAGCCATATGACATTTCGTGATTTTTTGAAAACTCTATGAATTTTTAATTTTTTGCAGGAATTGGAGATTTACTCCTATAGTTTTGGGTATTGAGTTTTTTAGCTAGATTTTTATGCTATATGCCTTAGAAAAATGTGTCTAACAGCCATATGACATTTCGTGATTTTTTGAAAACTCTATGAATTTTTAATTTTTTAAAAAATAAAAAAATAAGTTAAAAATAAGAAAAATTAAAAAAATAATTGAAATATCCAACTTTAAACCCTAAAAAAATGTGAGAATATTTTAGAAAACATTTGAAGTGATCTTGAATAACTTTTGCAACAAGCTTGAATATCTTTGAATTTTGAAAATCTTGAAAATGTGCATGTATTCTTTTGTGTGTATTGGTATCATGTGATTGTGATATTATAAAGTGCATTGTTTGTGTTTTGTTATAGCGTCATGGGCGTTGTAGAGGCCATTTTTAAATAAAACTCTGCCAAAATTTTTTGAAATTAAGGAAAGAATTAGAGAATTTTTTAAATGAAATTTTTTGAGGGAAAAGATATAAAACATTTGAGAGAGAGGCCTTTTTGGCGGAGAAGGCCTCGAGAAACTCAGGGAGGCCTAAAACTATTAGAAGAGGAAATTCGGAAGAAATTTGAAAATGAAATTTTGAATAAAAACTTTTGAGGAAATTGTTTTGGAAGATTTTGAAATTAGAAACTTTGGACTTTATAAGAATTTTGAAAGATTGAAAACTTGAGAATTTTTAGGAATTAATTTTGAAGAAGTCTTTTTGGAGGAAGAAGTTTTAGAAAACCTTGATTGGAATATAACTCTTTTGGAGTAGGAGTTTGGGATAGGCTTTGATTGAAAAATTTTAAGATTTATATTGTAATGAAATTTTGATTTTGAATTAGAAACCATTTGGAATTGAAACTTGGACAAAACATGTGAAAAAATTCACTTTAACTTGAAATTGACTCTCTGAAGGCAACATATTTAGAAAATTTATTTTAACTTGAAATTGGAAATCTTTTGAAAGCAAAAAAGTATAGGGAATTCTTTTTGACTCGAAATTCACATTTTTGAACACAAAATGTATAAAAAATTCATTTTGACTTGAAACTTTGAATTTTTGATAGACAAAATGTGTAGAAAATTTATTTTATCTTGAAACTTGACTTTTAAAATCAAAATATGTAGAAAATTCAGTTTGACTTGAAACTTAACTTTTAAAATCAAAATGTGTAGGAAATTCATTTTGACTTAACATTTGAACTCTTTTCTCTTTTTTCTTTCTTCTTTTTCCTTCTTCTTATCTCTTTTATCTTTTTGAGCTACACTTACCATATGTCGATATTCTTACCTTTATCTTCAGGTTGGTAGACGCAATTTTGAGTCGGCTGAAAGCTTGGCATGACAGCTATTCCCCAAACGAGTAGGATATTTTTCATTGGTCCTTTGGTTGGGTGGCTTCACTTCTGTCGGTGCAGCTTATTCCAGGATTCATGAAGGTAGTGATTTCCTTTTGGCAGCCTAGCTTGTCTCTTTTCCGCTTTGGAGAGTGTGAGGTTACCCTTACTCCTCACGAGTATGGTTTTCTCCTTGGTTTTCGAGATGATTTTACTGACATTGTGGGACCTATCTTCTTTAACGGTTGGATCACGGTTGTCTCATCCCAGCTTAGACTCCGGTGCGCAGTTCTTTCGTGTACCTTTCTGCCCCAATTTGCTTGCATTCTAGTGGAGTTCCTATTTTCCCGCTTTGAGTTTGCAACGGGTATGAGGGCTCATTCGGGTGATTGGTATACTTCTCAAGACTAGTCTGTTTCTTGTATGGTTGCTCTAGCTTTGCTTTTTCTAAACTTCTTGATGTTTCCATAAGAAGATGATTTGGTTGACTGCCGATTATGTGCATTGCTCGCCAGGGACAATGAGGGGCACTCCTATACTTCCATGGTTGTGGGGGAGACCTTTGTGAGCCTTACTAGATTTTAACAGGGGGTTGATGCTCACTTTCGGGGATGTGTTGCGCTCTTCCAGCTTTGGGCGATCAGACACTTGTTTATTACTCCTCTATTCCAGCATACATGGTACCTTGAGCTTAACCGTACATGCTCTTTGGCGAGATCTCAAAGGGCTATTGCGGATGATGGGAGGTTTCCACAGACTGTTGGGGCATGGGCTGACTACCTTTGGAGCATGAGATCAAGCACAATCAGGTGATATTCAGGATTGGTTAGTAGGTACTTCTTGAGAGTTCGACCTCTCGAGAAGGCTTTCGTGCCTTTAGGATTCAAGTTTTGTGGCAACTTGGTAGAAGTCAGGATATTCCCTATCTGGCATTGGCGACTGAGTTTACCCTTGTCTTTGAGGCATCGATCCCGAGAGCACTAGTAGAGAGAGTTATGGACATATGGAGATCTTTGCTTACTTACGTGGATGATGACGGTCCATTTTCTGACATGCCCCTTTAGACTGAGAACTACCATTATTGGCTCCAACGATATGTGTTAAGTCCTAGCAGGCTTGGGGATTGAATCTTTGAGACTCCTTTAGCCCTTGTGGGGTACACAGATTTCTCGACAGTTATGATTGTTTAGGGACGTCGTCACTGGTGGCAAAACTGAAGATTGATATAAGTATTGTATGAGCGGTTGAGGGCGAGAGATACTGAGATAACTTCCTTAGCGATGCAGCTAGCAGCGGCCAGATCGATACATGATAGCCTACCCTTGAGTAATTCATAGGGATATAAGCAGTCACGAGGTGCCCTAGACATCTCCACTTCGTCGGAGGATGATATTGTTAATATTTAGTCTTTATGAGAGGCCGTGGAGTTCCTTACCCAGGAGACGGATATGCTTCTGGCCAGATGTGCAGACTATGAGCAGGGCCGACTTGGATCATTGATGGTTGGTGCTTCTTCAAGTGCTCCTTTTACTGGTGGCAAGCCTGTTGATTCCTCCTTAGTTGGCTCCTCTTCTGATGATGATAGAGAGTGATATATTTTTGCCCCTCGCTCCTAGACTTATTGATTCCTGCATTTATAGAGAGACAGCCTTTATTTTAATATTGTCCACTTTTTGCCTTATGGACTTGTAGCCTTTCATACTTTTGAGACACTTTTCCTGCATGGTTAGTATAAAGAGCAAACTTAAGAAAACTTAAATGAAAATTACTCCTTTTTGTTTGATGTTTTGATTGACTTATTGCCCTGAGAGAGGAACCTTTGCTTCTTTAACCCTAACTAGACTAATTCAGAGAATGCTTTTCGAGACACCTTCTGAATTTATCTCTTACACCCCAGCCCCCAAAAATTTTTTTTTTTGTTGCTATTTTTACTATTGGCGCTAGTGAGGTCCCAGCTCTGTAATTTTTGTACCAATGCTCCTTTGTAGAATTCTACCAAGGTCGACAGTTTTGTATCTTACTACATTCCTACTCTTTTACCTACGACGCCCTTTCGAGTTTTCACCGCATCCTCGAGAATGTGCTTATTTTCTCTTTTCTCCCTCTTTCTTTCCTTAGCTAGGTCTTTGGTTTCTGTTGAGAAACGTTTGAATATCACTTGTGCCATCTCCCGGCTTTCTTTTCCGAGATCGTATTTCAGTGAGCTCATTGGGGCTAAGCAATTTAATTTAGATCTAAAAGGACTTTAAGGTTTGTGATGTGAGTTTTTATTTTTGAAAGAAAAGGAAAGGGCTCAAACCTACCATTCTACTTTGCTTTTGATACTAGTGATCACTGTTGATGATTTTTGGTCTACTAGCACTTTTCTATGTATTTTTATATTGCTTTTGATACCTTGACTTTTTTTTTTCTTTTTTTTTTTTCAAATAACAATTGAAATAATAGCACTTTTGTGGACTTGAAAATAGCGCTTCATGGACACCCCCCCCCCCCCCCCCCCCTTTTTTTTACACATTTCCTTAGTGCTTTACTTTGACCTAGCATAATCACCAAGTTAGGAGGAATTTTTTAAAGAAGGTAACTAGCCCTAAGGGGTTTGACAAAGGTTGCTTTTGATTGTATGGGAGATGAAACGAGGGCCTCTTGTCATTTCAAATTGCTTAGTCCATAGAGTTTCACCATTGAAATTTGACCATGTTCGATTGATTAGCTAAGATTAGGGAAAGTAAGTTTTATTGCTTCCGAACAGAAACCAGAGGTTTAGTTTTCAGAATCATATGTAGTAATTTTTGACAGCATCTGAATTCAACGGACTAGGGAATTCCCAACCATCCATTTCCTCTAAAATAAGAGCTCCCCTAGACAGGACTTTTTTTATCACAAACGACCCTTCATAATTTGGAGCTAATTTCCCTTGTGCTGCTTCATGGTGGGGAAATACCTTTTTCAGTACCAAATCTCCTGGTTGGAATAATTGAGGCTACGCCTTCTTATCAAATGCCCTAGCCATTTGTCTTCTGTAGCACTGAACGTGATAAACTGCAGCTAATTGCTTCTCATCTAGCAGCCAAAGTTGAACATACCGGTCTTTGATCCATTTTGCTTTATCTAAGTTGGTTTCCATTAAAATCCTTAGGGAAGGAATCTTAATCTTAATGGGAATAACTGCCTCTGGGCCATAGACCAGCTCGAAGGGAGTACCTCTAGTAGAAACCCTCATGGTGGTTCGGTAGGCCATCAATGCAAAAGGAATTTTTTTATGCTAATCTTTGTAGTTGTTGATCATCTTTCAGAGTATTCTCTTGATGTTTTTGTTGGCCGCTTCTACTGCTCCGTTCATCTGAGGCCTGTAGGTGACTAAATTTCGGTGGGTAATGCGAAACCTTTGGCACAATTTTGATACCAACTCATTATTTAGATTGGAGGTATTGTCAGTAATGAGTGATTCAGGAATCCCATATTGGCAAGTGGTGTGATTTTTTATAAACTTCTCCATGACCTTCTTGGTGACATAAACATAGGAGATTGCTTCCACCCACTTAGTAAAGTAATCAATGGCAACCAGGATAAATCGATGACTGTTGGAGGCTTTGGGAGTGATGGGGCCAATCATATCTATCCCCCACATAGAAAAAGGCCAAGGGGCTGACATGGAATGGAGTTTCATGGGCAGTGCTTTGATCTTATCCCCATGTATTTGGCATTTATGACACCGGAGAACGTATCTAATACAATCTGATTTCATTGTTGACCAGTAATACCCTGTCCAGAGAATCTTTTTGGCAAGCGTGTGGCCATTCATGTGGGGACCGCAAACTCCCTCGTGTACTTCCTCTATGATAATTTTGGCTTCGACGGCATCAACACCTTTCAAAGGTCCAAACCACGACCTTCTGAAAAAGCTCATTTCCAGCCATAAAGTAACGTCCTGCCAAATGGCAAATGGTCTTCCTATCTCGATGTGAGGCTGTATCAGGGAAAACCCTTGTTTAGATATACCTCTGGATGTCATAAAACCATGCTTGCCCATCAGGCTCAGCTTTTATGTGAAGGCAATAAGAAGCGGTGTCTCTGGTAAAGACTTGGAGAGGAGGTATTTCGGTACCCTTGTCAACCTTGATTGCTGTGGCTAAAGTGGCTAGGGCATCAATGAAGTTGTTCTTTGCTCAAGGTATGTGATGAAAATCTATGCTTCTGAATAGTTGACACAAATCCTTGATCTACTGGTGATACGGGGAAAGTTTGGCATCTCGGGTTTGGTATACGTCCTTGGATTGTTGAATAACCAGATCTGAATCTCTGAAAATAGCCAGTTCATCGATCTTCATCTCCAATGCTAGCCTTAAGCCAAGGATACAAGTCTCATACTCAGCGATGTTGTTGGTGCATAATTCTAATTGTAACTTAACCACAATGGGGTAATGATTGCCCATTTCTAATACTATTACTGCCCAAATGTCGGCTTCCCTTTTGTTAGCAGCTTGCCAAAATACATCTTCCACCCGGTTTTCACCTACCCTTCAATCACATCATCAGTGCATAGTATATCCTCATCGAGGAATTGAGGTTCCATGGATTGGTAATCACTAATATTGTTCTTGACCAAATAATCAGCTATTACCTACCCCTTGATTGCTTTACGGGTAGTAAATACAATATCGAACTCTGACAAGATCATGTGCCATCGTGTAATTCTGCTAGACAAGGTTGGTTTCTCAAATATATACTTGAGGGGATCTATTTGAGAGATGAAGAAGGTGGTATGATAGAGCATGTAATGTTGAAGCCTATAGGTTGCCTCGGTTAACGCACAACATGTTTTCTTGAGATCAGAATATTTAATTTCATATGACAGGAACTTTTTGCTGAGGTAATAAATGGTTTGCTCTTTCCTCCCTGTTTCATCATGCTACCTCAAAACACACCCCATGGAAGTATCCAAAACTAACATGTACATCAACAGAGGGCGCCCCAGAGTAGGTGCCACTAGGACTGGAGGGTTCCGTAGATATTGTTTGATTCTCTCGAGAACTATTTGGCAGTTATCATCCCATTCTTTTAGAACATCTTTCTTGAGGAATTTGAAAATAGGTTCGCATAGCTGAGTCATTTAAGCGATGAACCTGCTGATGAAGTTTAATTTTCTCAAAAAGACCGGATCTCTTTTTCCCCTCTCAGAGCAGGCATTTCAATAATGGACTTGACTTTTGCAAGGTCAATCTCTATCCCCTTTTCCTTGAATATAAACCCTAGCTACTTCC
This sequence comes from Euryodendron excelsum, assembly GCA_033060915.1. Taxonomy (NCBI): domain Eukaryota; kingdom Viridiplantae; phylum Streptophyta; class Magnoliopsida; order Ericales; family Pentaphylacaceae; genus Euryodendron; species Euryodendron excelsum. Next base: position 1,064,079 of record CM065396.1, read on the forward strand.
CTGAAGATACTCCGAATGTGCATTTGGCAGGATTCACCTTGAGTTGGAATTACAGAGGTGGTCAAACACCTTCCGTAGGTTGAACAGGTGGTCTTTCCTTTGCTTGGACTTGACGATCATGTCCTCCACATAAATTTTCACTTCCTAATGTGTCATACCATGACATAAGGTTACCATGGCCTTTTGGTAGGTTGCCCTCGCATTGCGAAGTCCAAATGGCATAACTTTATAACAATACACTCCCTAAGGGGTGATGAAAACAGTCTTTTCTCGATCCTCTGCGACTAACTTGATTTGGTTGTACCCTTAAAAGCTGTCCATGAAGGAAAACATTTGATGACTGGCCGTGTTATAAACGAGCAAGTCTATGTGTGGGAGAGAAAAATCATCCTTTGGACTAGCCTTGTTGAGGTCCCAAAAGTCGATGCACATCTGCACTTTGCTGTCTTTCTTGGGAACAGGGACAATGTTAGCTAGCCATTGGGGATACTCTACTACTTGCAAAAATCCTACTTGGAACTGTTTAATCACCTCTTTTTTGATCTTCCGACTCCATTCTAGTTTTAGTCTTCTCAACTTTTGCTTAAAAGGTTTTATCTGCAGGTCTAGAGCCAATCTGTATTCCACGATAGATTCATCTAGCCCAGGCATGTCTTGATAAGACCAAGTAAACACATCCAAGTATGCACATAATAATTCTAACAATTCTTTACGCTGCCATTAATCTAACCCCATGCCGATTTTGAGTTCCTTTAGATCCCCTTTATTCCCCAAATTAAATATCTATGCCTTCTCAATGTTCGGGGTGTTACGGTTCTCATGTCTTTCTATTTGTTCTCGAATTTCCTCTGGTATTTCTTCTGAATAATTCACATCTACTGTAATTCCCAGTTGCTAATAATCAAACTCAGTCTTAAAGTCATTATTTGTTAGGTTTGGCATTCTTTAGATTAGTTGAGTAGGGCGTCGGATGCAAGGGTCCCTGACATGGAAAATAGTGCGCAATAAATAAATCAAACATTAACAGTAAATTGATTTAAAAGCTTTAGACAAGTAAATCAGAAAGACAGAGTTTATTTATGGCAAGATGAATGCTCCGGGATTTTGTTCTAGCGAGCTTTGTACCGAAACTTGCGGGCACGCATGATGTCCTCGCTAGCCCAGTTATGTAAGTTCTTGCTTGGAAGCATTCCTCGAATGGACCCATCTTGAGTTATTCCAATATTAGCCATCATGACCGGTGTTTTCTCTTGAATTTTCCTCTTTTTCGAACCTTTATCTGATGCAGACACCCCTTTTCCCATATCTAATTGCTTGAATTAATCCAAGAGCTCCATGGTAGCTTTTTTGTCAACCATTTTCTTCTGTGCTGCTTCTCTCCTTTCTTTTCTTGTAGGTTCATAACCCAGGCCAAAGGTAGGTTCGGCCGATGGTATTTCTATGATCTCGAGCCTTCCTTGTAAGTACTTCCCTAAGCCTTTTCCCAGATGGAATCCATTTGTTTTGAAGTAATGTGCTATCATTTGAGAATTTTGGAAATATTTTGATTCCACTTGATCTTCCTTCTGTATAACAGTGATATATTCGAATGACTGGATGTAGGAGGGCGATTTAGTCCCGGGTGAGACACTGTCAGCTTTGTATATGGCAAATTCTTTCTCAATGAAAACAAAAAATAGCTTGAAGCCTATGATGAACTTGACTTTTTTTATGAAGACTAGAAGGGACTGCACCTGCCGAATGAATCCAAGGTCGTCCTAACAACAAATTGTAGACAGCCGGAATATGTAAGACTTGAAACTTGATTGTGAAAGTTACCGGCCCTATCTTAACAAGCATTTCAATTTCCCCTATAGTTTTTCTCTGGGAACCATCAAAGGCACGGATGACTGTATTGCTGTTATTCAAAGGGGTTTTGTCCATTCCAAGCCTTTTTAGAGTAGAATATGGGCAAACATTCAAAGCTGACCCATTATCTATTAATACTTTGGCCACCATTTTTCCTCTTATTTTTACAGCCACATGCAAAGCAAGGGTATGGCCCGTTCCGTCAGCAAGAATCTCATCATTAGAGAAGGTAATGATATTCAGAGCCATAATGAGGCTCACCATGTTACGTAGGTTATTCAGTGTGAAGTTTTTAGGCACATAAGCATCTTTAAGGATCCTCAGTAAAGCATCCCAGTATACTTCAGAGGTGAGTAGCAAGCCTAACATTAAAATATGGGCAGGGGCTCTTCTAAGTTGTTCCATGATGTTGTAGTCAACCTTTTCCAAAGCTTTGGTAAATTTTAATATATCTTGATCTGTTGGTTGGTTAGAGCTTTCCCCTTCCTTATCTTTTCCCTTCCTCTTTCTTTCCACTTCAACAGAGGTGTAGAGTCACCTTGACTAGGTCATCCCTCCTATTTCTGCTACAGGCTCCCCAGTACTTTTATCAAGTAGGTAATTCCATAAGACATTATGAAAATTGGATATTGGCAATTGGGTTATAATAGGAAGAGTTATCTTTGGGTTCATGGGCAAAGGGATTACCATAGGTGAAAGATTAGTGAGGACGGGCAAGGTGGTGGGCATAATCGGTTTCTTTGGTAGGACCAAGATAACATGGTTCATATGGCTCCTTGGGTATTGACTTGAGGTTCAGGCCCAGTCATGGAGACCATGGGTTCAAGTTTAGGCAAAGAAGTAAGGATGAGGCGGTAATAAAGAGGATTAAGTAAGGTTTCAATGGTTAGGTTCATGTTGGATTGATGAGGTTGTATGGTTAAAAGGGCATGGTCTCGGTATTCGAGTTCCTTTAGGACATAAGCCGTCCCTTTTGGAATTACAATAGATGGGTTATGTGAGGTGCCTTCGCTAGAGTTCTTGTTTTCCAATTGTATATTCTCTTGTAACTTGCGAATCATGGCTTTGACCAACACGGAAGAGGTTAAACTAGTATTCATTTTTCTTGTCTATAAAGATGAATTGAACATGAGTCACAAGTTAGTGTTTGATTTTAAAAACTTTATGCAATGCATGTCCTAGGAATGTCCCATCTTGAGAGGGAGACTAAACATGATGGATTTGACTCACTTTTGGGAGATAGGGGTTTTGCCCCTATATGCAGATACCTTATCATTTGGAGTGGGAATATACATTCATTCATTCCGTTCATTCAAAAATAAGGACGTACATTGAACTTTGAAGTTTAAATATAATAGAATTGAAATACATTGTAATAGGGGGAAGCGGGAACAATTTCCTTGGGTCTTCCACCTATCTATCTTTTCATTTGAGATCCTAAACTACTACTGAGTCTTCGGATTCGCCCCTTTTAAGCTTGATGTTGAAGAGATCGTTGAGAGACCTTGTTTGATTGTCCCTTATTTTCTTGGCAACCTTATCTCCTTAAGCATATGGGGATTGGGGCCCCTCTTATGGAATGACTTTAAATGCATGCTATGAGTCCTTAGGGTTACATGGGAACCCTTAGGATTTTGGTAGGTTTAATACAAGGAAGAGTGAACTCGGTGTCATTCCCTTTGGGTTGATCATATGCATGAAGATGCATTGAATTGAGTTACTTTCGAATTCTTGTCTTGACGTGGAATATTGAATGCATAAACATGGATGCATGGAGTAGAGAGAGAGAGAGAATGCAATTATAAAATAAATATGGACGCATGAGCAGTTAGATAAGTATTATAATAGTAGGAATACAAACATTATAACAAAAGGAATAGACAAGTTTAAAGGAAAGTGAAGCAATCGCTCTTTCCTCCATGATTTTGAAATCGATGTGTATGCCTTAAATCCGATAGAGGTTCGGCTATGCATGGTTTCTACACGAGCATGAGGTTAAGGGTTTACTAATATTTCCTATGAAGGCTCGGTTCCCAAATCTTCAAACCTAGGCCCACTCCTCGAGGTGGTCCTATTATTGGTTGGTGATCCGAGCGGGGGAACCATCAAAAGACCGTAGGCAAAGAAACTGATACAATATCTTGCCCATAACCAATATATTGTTCCCCTTTCTAACTAGAAAGGACAAAATCAGGTAAGAATGCAAGTATGCAAATACTTGTGCACGTGCAGTGTGTGTGTGAAACAACTCCCTTCCATCCTGTCCATTTTATACGTTCATAACATAGATAGCAGTTAATATAACATGAAACAAAATGTGAACAAATGTCCACCTACAAAAATAAATATGCAAAATTCAGTACGATGAATGACAAACTTAATGCAAGATTGAATAATTGAATATAATTGAATGAAAGCAATGACATATTTTTGAAAACAACTTGGAAACACTTGATTTTTTGAAAGTTTTTTGAAGTGGATAGAATTAGACAAATTAATTAATGACTCCAAATGGGTGAGGGTGAATAGACATGACAATAGCCTAACCCTTTAAGTGCCCCTAGTAGAGTCGTTAGCTATCGCGCCCCAATTTTTTGCACTCGAGGAAAATACGCATAAGTGGAAAAAAACACGGTACTCTCTCGTTAGAACTCATCCTCCTAGAAGGACGAGTGCGACTAGGTTTGAATTGAAAATTAATTTGAATAAGGGCTTTTAGAAAAAGGTTTAGAATTGCCACCTAACTTGATTAAGGTGAGTTAGGTTACCTAAAATTAAGCACAATCCAAATATTACACTTAGGGTTTTTAAAAAGATTTTGAAAACTTTCTTAAAGGAGGGTTTTTAGAAAATAGGTTGTTTGGCAACCTTTGAAAATATTTAAGTCCTTTTTTAAAATAACTCTATTTTTTGGTCTTTGAAAATAATGATTTTAGGTTTGGAGGTTGGTTACGTGTAGGGAAGATGCACTAAGCTATCACCCTATGTCACGCCCCATAACCCGGCCCATACGGATTTGGAGTACATGACCGGCCAATAGCAAGGCTACCTAAGGCTGCATTACATAAACTGATTGATCACCTGTGCATAATCATTTAGAATGATGCATAATTACAGAAAATAAAACTTTTGATAACTTGAAAACATAATACGTGTCATACATGGTAGAGTTGTGCCTAATCCAAAACATAACATACATAATGACCAAATCAAGGTCCACCAAAGTTATAGCATTATATGATTACAAAACATTGGGTCCAGCCCTCAATCATTATACAAAACATAGGCCCGTGGGCCGTAACTCAAAATCTACACATGGCCTCACTCTAGGGCCTTCCGGATTGGCTATCTGAAAATTATTTGAGAATACGTAAGCTAATGCTTAGTGAATAACAATGATACATGAGCGAGAAAATATCATGGGCTTGCAATTATATCCAACGTACAAGGATAGATAATCATTTATGCATAAGGAAATGAGCTTTTGAATGTTTAAAGCGTAAGCTTGGAACTCATAGGTAACATAAACATCATTTGAAACGTTTTAACATTTCAAAATATAGTATCATAAGGAGAGATGCAACATAACATTATTCTTGATATAGCATTTTATAACTTGTCGTAAAACATGTGAACATGTCATAGTTCTCGGTTCAAAACATAAGTGTGCTATAACCCGATTAATATTTCTATTCAATGTATATGACAGTAGCTGAACGTTTATGCATATATATATCATGTACCTAGAAACATATAAGTGTAAGCTTGGAAACGCATGGCTTATGCTACCGTATCAACATATCTCATTATTTCTAAAACATAATGTCGAGAAAGTGAGAGACGTGTCGTATCATGACCTTATAGACTATGACATGGCATAAAAGGATATCCTAGTTCTTCGCATAACTTTAGACACATCTATGTCATTATTCTTGGAATCAAATAAAGCATAGATATGAAAACATAGATAGCATAAACATCATATTGAAATATTATATCATTTGAACATAGTATCATAGGCGTGAGGTGTAAATCAAAACATGATCATGTATGGCGTAGTGTGGCTTGTCATAAGCATACCATGGCATAGTATCGTAGAACATATCATAATATTGTAAAAAGGATAGGTATATTGTGACCTTATTATTTGTGAAAACATATTCAACTCATTGTGAATTATTTGAATGAATCATATTTCTCATTCTAGAACATAAGTGTGTGTCATGTCTTTACATCAGAGCTGGGCTCTGCCTCAGTAACCATAAAGGTCACCACATCAGTACCCATAAAGGTCACCATAGGGCTCTTTAGGCCAACATTAGAGCTAGGTTCCATATCAATAACCATAAAGGTTACCACATTAGTAACCATAAAGGTCACCATAGGGCTCTTTAGGCCAACATCAGAGCTAGGCTCCGCATCAATAATCATAAAGGTCACACATAGGGCTCCTTAGGCTAACATATCCCCACTTCACCCCACTTAAGAGGTCTTTTTGGTATTGGGTATTATATTAATCATAAGGGTCACGATAAGGCTCCTTAGGCCAATATAGTAAACATGAAGGTCACGCATAGGCTCTTTAGGCCAACCATGAGAGCTAGGCTCAGTCATTAAGAGCTACGCTCAGTTATTAGCAACATAGAGTGCTTTAAACCAATCATGAGAGCATAGCTCACTCTGAGACAAGGCTTAGTCATTAAGAGCTATGCTTAGTCATTAGCACGTAGAGTACTTTAGGCCAATCATAAGAGCTAGACTCAATTATAGTAACCGTAAAGGTCACACATATGCTTTTTAAGTCAATCATAACAGCTATGCTTAGTTATAGCAACCATAAGGTCACATCTAGACTTTTAAGTCAAGGGACGTCTCCCAACAGGGCGATAGATTATTTCGTGTCCCCTACCGTAGAACCATCATTGCTAGTTTAGGGTCTTGCCACGAAAGACCTTACATGACGATGGTTTATTTCACGTCCCCCATCCTAGGACTATCAGGCTAGATTAAAGTCTTGCCACGAAAAGACCTTGAGTTAGAGTCGTATGTTAGGAATCTTACATCTACTTTATGTGAACGTTCTAGTCTGTAGATTGTAGTTCATATCATAGGTAAGGTTCGTACATAATTCAAAGCATGACATTCATACCTGAACATAATCATTGATACATTAAAATAAATGGGAAGAAATGTATGAAACGTAATTGAACTTGAAAGCATTTGGAGGTTAATAGGTTTTACTCATGGCATATCATTACTCACCTCTATCCAATTGAATGGGCATTAAGCAAGGTGCTCCTACACATAATTCACATAGAAACATGAAACATCAATACACGATGCTAAGATAAGGTAATAATGTATAAACAGAGACTAAGCATATAAATCCCTCAACCCCGACTCACCAACACCTCACTCTTACCATGGAAGAGCGAGACTAACTCTGGGGCAAGGCCCCAACATAAAACGAGAATAGAAGGTTAAGGGTGAAGTATGAAACCCAGAACATAAATCCTCTCATCACGTCCTAACCACCTCTCAAAGATGATTTCACACCCAAGGCTAGTTTAATTTGAAAATAGGCTTAAAGGTCTTTATTTTGATAGGTCATAGGCCAAAAACATATTTCGGGTGAAGAAGTTATTCCTCACGGAAGGTGGACTAAAATTTTGAAAAACCATATTGTTGGCATGGATTTTGGGTCAACTTTAAACCTTCATAATTCTAAATCTATAAAGAATTAGAGAAAAAACTTTATATGGGCACAAAGATCTATGAGTGTACCTTCTAATGCTTTATACGGTGTATCAATCCAAGTTTTGTAAAAAACGCTATTCCCGTTTTACTAAATAGTGCCAAAGCTGGCAGAACGTTTGAATGCCTAATCGGGCCATTCGAACGCTTGGCCAAAATGACCAAGCTATTCAAATGGCCATTCGAACACTAGGCAAAAATGAAAAAACACCCTCTCAGGCTGTTCAAATACTCGGAAGGGCCGTTTGAATGCTAGGCCAAATGGAAAACTCTACTCTTGGGCCGTTCGAATGCCCCCTTTTGCGCAACATCAATTTTTAACCTAAAACTCTCCCAAAACCCCTCCAAACACAACCAACCCTTCCCAACACTCTTAGGGTTCAAATATTAGCTCACAAGGATTACAATAACTTAAAATGGGGAAGAAAGAACGATCAAAACAAAGAGATAATTGAAAACCCTAACATTTCACATATTTGGGGGTTTTCAACCCACCACTCCCAATCTTCAACCAATGAGCTTCAAGCTCTCTAAATCAAGTAATTGGGACCCAAGGGGTCTTCCAAATTCAACAACAACACCCCTAGATACATATATGCAAAAACCCAATACAAACCACCAAGATAGATACACATACATATACAATTTTAGAGAGAGAATGGAACCTTACCTTCCTCAAGCTTGTCTAAGTCTGCCAATGGCCTCTCTTGGTTTAGGTTAAAGCTCTCCAAGCTCCCCTTCTCCTTCTTCCTCCTCTTCTTCTCCTCCCTCCCTCTCTCTACCCATTGGGTGTGTGTATATGAGTGTGTGTGTTTTGTATATATAAGATGATACACATGGAAAATAATCTCATGTATCTCACTTTATAGGTTTAAGTTACAACATGACTTTTAATTGGTCAACTTGACCCAAATGCACATTAAAATGATATAAACTTTAAAGAAACATACAAATAGGGAAATTAATGGGTTCAGGGTACTACACCCTACCCCACCCTTGCGGTACCTATATGTCTAGTTATCCTAGGTTCACTCATTTAGAATCTTTGATTAATAAATGTTCAATGCTATCTACTTTAGAAAATAATTTCGAAAATAGATTTGATATGATGCATGATATGTAAGCGCAAGAAAAGAATTGAGTTTGAAAATAGATTTGGAATAGACACTTTTAGGTTTTTGAAAAGTTTGATTTGAAATGATTTAATTTGAACTTTAAATAAGAGACTTGAAATTGGAACTTGGGATTGACTCTGATTTGAAATAGAACTTGAGGATTTGAAATTGATTTTGATTAAAAAAGATTGAACTTGGACTTGATTTAGAAAGATTGAGATTTTAAAAGCATTTTGACTTAGATTGAAATTGAAAAACTATCTTGGTTTAGAATGGAGTTTTAGAAAAGAGTTGAAAATAGTTTAAGCTTCCTAACTTTAGGGTTAGGGTTGAACTAGGGTTTAGGTCTCCTAGGGTTTAGGTTACCTAAGATTGGAACATGTAGTTGAATTGGAAAGGAGTTGATTTAGATTTGAAAAGTTCAATTTTAGAAAGTTGGATTTAGGAAAGGTTTGAATTAGAAAAGTTGGACTTAAGGAAATTTGAAGAGAGATTTGATTTGATTTAGAAAACATTTGTCTATTTGATTTGAAGGAGTTTAGAAAACTTAAGGTTTAAGAAATATTGGATTTGGAAATCTTCAAATTAGGAAAGTTTCAAAATAGGAAAGTTCCATTTTAGGAAAGTCTTAGAATTTAGAAAGATTTGAACTTAGGAAAGTTTTGAAATTTGGAAAGTTTGAAATATAGAAAGATTGGAATTAAGAAATGTTTAAATTAGGAAAGATTTTATTTCTATTTTCTAAAGTAGAAGATTAGATTTTATTTCTAAAAATAGATGATTTGATATAGTTTCTAAAATTGAAGGATTTGATCTAGTTTTCTAATTTGAAATATTTGATCTAGTTTCCTAATTTGAAAGATTGGATTTAACATGGAATTGGGAAGGTTGAATTTTGGAAGTATTGGATTTGTAAAGTTATGGTTTTATGTGTAGAAAAAAAGATTTTCGAAATCTAAGATTTGATGTAGAAAATAGAGGTTTTGGAAATCTATGATTTGAATTAAAAAAGGAAGTCATGTTTTTGGGAAAGAAAATTAGGATTTTCTAACCATGGAATCTAGGGCTTGACTTGAACTTCAAGAAAATAATTTTTGGAAAATTTTTGAAGAGAGTTTCTAGGAAGGGGACTTGAAGAGAGTTTTTAGAAAGTGAATTTTTGGAAGGAAGTTGAAAAGAGTTTTTAGAAAGTAGCATTTGAGGAGAGCTTTTAGGAAGGAGTTTTTAGAAAGTAATTTTGGAAGGGGCTTAAATATGGACTTTTGAAAACCTTTCGAATGTCTCACTTTCGTAAAACGATTCTAACCATGGAGAGATTAGAACCATTCTAAGTTAGTGGTTTTAAAAACAACATGGATTTGAAATATGGACCAATTTGATCACTTTGAATATTACATTTTCCTAAAACAACCCTAACCATGGAATGGCTAGAATCATCTTAAGATTATGGTTTTGATGAAAAACAAGTTAGGGTTTACAGCCAAAATATGGACCTTGATGGCTACAATGAATATAACACTTTCTTAAAGCAATCCTAATCATGAATTGGCTAGAATCACTCTAGGAGTGTGATTTTGAAAACAAGATTTTGAATGCATGTTTGAAAGAAGATTTGGATGCAAACTTTGAAAACAACTTTTAAAAACAATTTTAAGTAGATGAATGAATATGATATACACAATGCAAGTAGGGTCGTGAACATACAAAGTTGGCTTCACTACATAATCAAGGGGGCTGAATCCACATGGTCTAAGGTTGAATTAGAAGAAAGCCCCTGACACGATAACTTTCAACCATCCTTCCTACACATGAATTGAGAATTCCCTTGTTCCAAGCATGCAAGAAAATGAGAGAGAAGATAAGGGATTAAAATAGAAGAAAACCCAAGTGGGTTAGGAGGAAGAAGAGATAGGGGGGGGGGGAAGTATATAAACATAAAAAGAAAGCCTACCTTGTATTCTTCTTATTTTCTTGCTTTATTTGGTTTGCTTTGCTTGATCATTGAGAGCTTCCAAGTTTTAGCACTTTTAGTCTTCAATAGAGGCTTTGGAGGTTTGTGTATGAGTGTATGGAGTGTGCATAGATATTAGGGTTAAGTGTATGGTGGCTAAGGTTTGGAGAGACAAGAGAGGCTAGGGTTTTGGAGAGACTTCAAGCTCTGCAATTCGAGTAGCAGAGTTTTTGGACTGAGTTTGCGAAACCTTTACATGAAGGGCAAGGCTTTGTATTTATAGACAGAAGATTGACCTCGCGTCTATTGTAGTGTCACTAGGACAAATTTTCTTCTAGTGCCACTAGGAGTGGCATCAGGCCAATTTTTGGCTTGCAGTGGCGCCAGCCACTTAGAAAAGTTTTAAAGTCGGCAAACAACATATTTTTCAACCCTTGATATGCAAGGGAAAAGATTTGGGCGCCTATATTAGTGACTACCATGTAATTTTTGGCTTGGCTTCACTATGAGTGACTCCAGAAGGTTTAGAAATGTTTCAGGAAGCTGAGATTGGTCTGGAAGGCTAGAAATGGGTTAAAACCCTTGAAATAGTGTCCCGAAGTTAACGGACTTGAAAAACAATGTCGGGATGGTCGATCGAGCTATTAAGGGCAAAACAGTTAACTAGATCGGAACACCATCGGAATAGACTTGGAACGACTCATGAGAGGACTTGACGGTTGGAAACACTATCTAAAGTGTTTCGAGGGATTGCAGGTTTGATACCAGAACCTGTGTGGTTGAAAATGACGATCGGCCCCTAGGGGTAAAACAGTCATTTGCACCGAGTTTGCCAGAATAGACTCGAAATGCTCTTGAAAGGTGCTAGAATATTGAGAATACTATGAGAAGCATCCTTGGAAGGTAACCCGTTTGATACACAAAGCCGGTATGGTTCCCGGAGGCGCTTGGATGCTTAGGAGCAAAATGGTCATTTTGATCGGATGGTCTCGGAATTGGTCTAGAACTGATTGGAAGGCATTTGAACATGCCGGATCATGTTTGGGATGATCTTGAAAAGGTGGACTTACCGCTCTGTGGACTTAGGTACTTTCTCGAGAAGTTTGTTAAAAAAGGCCTAAGAGAAAGTTTGGTCATTTTTCACCGGAGTGGGCTAGTAGGCACTAGTGTTGACTCGGGTTTTGAGTGTTTTCATCACTCTGACAATCTATGATGAGTTGATTTTTGAAGGTATCTCGTCCTTTGGTAAACGTGTTACGACCAAGAAGCGAATTCAGTCCCGTAACATAGGAGTTTTGTTGGCAATTCCTAATATCGACCTGTTTACGAGTGTTTTTGCCACTTTGACGGTTGTGATGTTTTCGAGTGTTTTCGCCACTCTGACGGTGCGCGTTCATTCCAGAGACTGCCTAATCTCAGAAGTTGCTATGTGGACTTTTCGTCTGAGGAATCAACTTTCTCGAAAGACATGCTAAATAACGGACATTCTTTATTGGCAGGCTAGTAGGCGCCAAAGATGGACCGCTCTACCATCTCAAGGACTCAAGTTTCATCCCGGTCGATGGGTTTGAAGCAACTTACCATTCCAAAGAGTTTTGAACAGGTTGTGTATCTAGAACTATAAAGTCAACTGGAAAGTAGAACTTATCAACATGAATTGGCACATCTTCAATGATACCTCTAGGAATTTTGACAAACCTATCGGCTAGCTGCAGTGTTACTGGTGTGGGCTTTAATTCTCCAAGACCTAATTGTAAATAGACTGAATATGGCAATAAATTCATACTAGCTCCTAAATCTAGTAAAGCCTGCTCAATATGATGATTCCCTATTGTACAAGATATTGTAAGATAACCTGAGTCTTTGTACTTTACAGGAACTTTACATTGAATAATGGAGCTGACTTGTTTAGCCAGAAATGCTTTCTTTAGAATGTTTGTCTTTCTTTTTATAGTAACATATGAGGGTACTTGTTGGATAGCATATGAGGGTACTTGTTGGATAGCATCTAACATATGAGGGTACTTGTTGGATAGCATCTAAAAACGGAATATTAATTTTTACTTGCTTAAACACTTTCAAAATATCCCCAATCTTTGACTCCAAAAAAGAAGGGAGAGAGAAATTAAAAATACAGAGAGAGGGAAAATACAGAAGGGTTAGAGATGAGAATCAATCACGTAGCTCATTGAAATCCAAGGAGTGACGCCCAAATGATGTCCTGGCAAAGCAGCAAATAGCTACACACTCAAAAGGGAGAATAATGCACATTTGGAAGACTGGGTTGATTTAATCTTTGAAAAATTAGAAAAACCAAAAAAGATTTTGGATAGTGTTTGTCCTATACGTGCACAATCACTAGGGCAAATATTCAATTATGAACAGATTGATGCGCATGCTTGTTTGAGATTGAATCTTCTATGCATGATCACTTGCATAAATATGAGTCAATGGTTTTGATGATTTTTACCATATTGGTGATTCATGTTCGACTTAACGCACACTTCTTGAGACTTCTTAGAATATGGAATCCGCCTTTATGATGTATTTTAAATAGCTTAAATACTTGCGGATTGTCTCACACCTAGATTGACCTTTTGTCGATTCCCTCTCTCATCACTTATGGAAAGGGCTACCAGTGAGTCTGAGTGCAGCTACCATTGTTATGTGACAAGAGGAGAAGGCTACCTGCTCATGTGTGTGAAAGCCGCCATACTTTACATTTTTGTATTTCCATCATTGGAGAGATAGGGTTGGACTTCCACCCGAGAAAAAAAAAAAACAAAACAAAACAAAAACAAAAAAAGAAAAAAGAAAAAAGAGCATGGGATGAAACAGGTTTGACTTCTAGGTGTGATAACCCATGAGCTATTGTACCATCCTAGATCACGCCCAGGGTCTATATTCTCATTAGACTCTGTGAAGTTCACACCTACACCGATACATTATCACTGATATGGTCTTAATCATCTCACGACCAATTGTGCTTGTTTCGTGTAGTTTCGTGCATATTTGATGTTGATCTTTTCAAGCTAAGCTGCATCTTGATATTCATAAATCTATATTTGCCCTATATTGATTGATCATGGCTTTTAAGGGCTCTCATAATTTGAAAAGTTTAATGGTTTCACAAAAAAAAAAAAAAAAACAATTTTGGGCTTTCCTCTGCTTTTAATAGCTTTCAAAATGTTTCCGAACTAAGGACAGAAGCTACCTATTGCTTTGCCGAAAGGTCGATATCGGCTGTCACTCAAGAGCCCTACTTGGAGGAGTCTTCCTTTTCATCAGAAGAGAGGGGGAGAATGAGTCAATGAGTTAAATCTCTGAAAGTGATGCAAATGCTATCACATCCTGGCAAGAAAGGGGCAGAACCTGAAAGGGAAATCCCATGAGAAGAACAGAAGTTCAAAAGACTACCTGATCTTAAGATATAATGCACATAACAGAATATGGATCATGGGGCAACCCTCAAGACATACGTCTATTTCCATCCATATATGCATTCATCAAAAAAAGCATGATATGCATTCAATTCCATTCCTGTATAAATTTGTGCATTCATCAAAAAGTATAATATGCATTCAATTCCATTTCTGTATGTGCATTCATTAAAAAGTATGACATGCATTCAATTCCATTTCTGTATGTGCATTCATCAAAAAGTATGATATGCATCCAATCCCATTCCTATATGTGCACTCAATCAAAAGTATGACGCACATTCAATTCCATTCTTGTGCATGCATTCATCAAAAAGTATGACATGCTTCCAATTCCATGTATATAACTTATGCATTCATAAAAAAATATGACATGCATTCAAAATCTATCTCTATGCATTCATCAAAAAGTATGATATGCATTCATGTATGTGCATGCATAAAAAAGTATGATATGCATTCATGTATGTGCATGCATCAAAAAGTATGATATGCATTCATGTATGCGCATTTATCAAAAAGTATGATATGAGTTCAAAATTCATCTCTATGCGTTCATCAATAAGCATGACATGCATTCAATTCCATCCCTGCATAAGCATTCAATAAAAAAACATGACATACGTTTAATTCTACCCTTATGCATTCATCAAAAAGTATGACATGCATGTATCAACCTGTGCATTCATCCAAAAGTATGATGCGCATTCATTTTAACCTGTGGTGGACCTATACAGTATATATCAAACGACATGTCTAACAAAATACACTAACAGTGTTTAGGTAATTACAAAAGAAAAGGTGTCCCGAAGCAGAAGCATAACATCCCAAAATGTTTGTCAGCCAGAATCCAAGCGCTCTACAAAAGAAATGGTGTACACCACAGAAAACCCAAATTGCCATCCATGGACAACAAGAAATAGAGAATGAGACACTGAATCACCCTTGACCGCCCCAATCAACCAGGAACAACCTAATCAAACCCTTTTCAAAATCACAAAGAATAGGGCAACGAACTACCCTCGATCACCCTAGTTAATGTCAGCCTGACTCGACCTCTTCAAATCGTAAAAACTAGGGCAACGGCCCACCCTACACCTCCCATTCAATTGCAAACCAGCTGATCCATTCAAGAAAAAATGACATGTGGATGTTCGACCTTCTAAATACCCCAAACCTTTCAAAAAGAGGCCTCACCCCCTCCAAAACCAAATTCAATAATCCAAGGAAGCACCTTGTCCAGAATTCTACCATGCTAGTCAGAAGCAAAAGTCAACAATCAACACGTAAAAGGAACATTACTCTCCAAAAATCTCAATCCATAAAGCAGCAAATGCCATCTTCTCCAACAGTCAAGACAAAAAAAAAAAACTACAAGCAAATCCCTTATAGCAGCAAAGATTTGGGTTTCAAAGCTTCCTCCGAAAAAGCAAATTTGGGTTTAAAGCAGATTTGGGTTTTGAGCTTCCTCCGAAAAAGAAGATTTGGGTTTCAGAGCTTCTCTTGAAAAAACAGATTGGGTTTCAGAGCTTTCTCCGAAAAAGCAGATTGGGTTTCAGAGTTTCCCTCGAAAAAGCAGATTCAGTTTCAGAGCTTCCTCTGAAAAAGCGGATTGGGTTTTAGAGCTTCCCTCGAAAAAGTAGATTGGGTTTCGAGCTTCCTCCGAAAAAGCAGATTTGGGTTTCAGAGCTTCCCTCGAAAAAGCAAATCGGTTTTCAGAGCTTCTCCTAAAAAAGCAAATTGGGTTTCAGAGCTTCCCCCAAAAAAGCAGATAGGGTTTCGAGCTTCCTTTGAAAAAGCAAATAGGGTTTCGAGCTTCATTCGAAAAAGCAGATTGAATTTTAGAGCTTTCTCCAAAAAAGCAGATTAGGTTTCGAGCTTCCCTCGAAAAAGCAGGTTGGGTTTCCGAGCTTTCTCCAAAAAGACAGATTGGGTTTCGGAGCTTCCTCCGAAAAAAGCAGATTGGGTTTCCAAGCTTCCTTCGAAAAATAAGATTGGGTTTAAGAGCTTCCTCCAAAAAAGCATATTAGGTTTCAGAGCTTCTTCCAAAAAAGCAAATTACGTTTCCGAGCTTTCCTCTTTAAAAGCAGATATCAACCTTGAACCTCCCCAGAGAAGCAGCATTCCGTCAGATGCAGCATTTGTTCAAGAAGACTCAGTTTTAGGATATCAACCTTGAACCACCTCTCAGAAGCTACGTCAGCAAAAATCCTATTTTACCCACAAACGCAAAACTCGACAGTCAAGCAAACACCGAATATTCCAATTTCAAGAAATCTTAATCCAAGAGGGTACAAATGTCCCCCTTTCAAGCTCCGAGACATAAGAATTACAAGCATGGAATAGTCTCTGATGATTCCACGGGCTCAACCATCTCCAAATCCTCGAGGTAAAACCCAGGTATAATTCTAACTGAATTGTCTCAAAATCAATTTTTTTAAAAAAAACCAAAAGCCCTTGCTTTCTTTCAAATTCAAAATTTAGTTTTCAAAAATCCTAAGGGCTTTGTCTACAAAGACTTTCAAATTTCAAAGTCAGTTTCAAAAGTTTTCAAAACTATTTCTACAAAACGATTCAAATTCAAAAGTTCAAAACTCTTGCTTTCTTTCAAAAGTCAAAACCAATTTTCACATTCAAAAAAAAAATTTCAAAGCTTTTTCCACCAAAAATTTCAACTTCGAAATTCAATTCAATTTCAAAAAGAAAAATTCCGATCAAAAACTTTCAAAGGTTCAAGCTTCAAGTCAAAATGAATTTCCTAAACATTTTGTCTTAAAAAATTCAGGTTTCAAGTCAAAATGAATTTCCTATACGTTTTGCTTTTAAAAAAAAAAATCAAAGGTGTCGAGTCAAAATGAATTTTCTATACATTTTGTCTTCAAAAGATCAAATATCTAGTTAAAATGAATTCTCTACACAAATTGTTTTCAAAAGTTCAAGTTTCAAGTCAAAATGAATTTTCTATACATTTTGTCTTCAAGAGTTTCCAAGTTTCGAGTCAAAACAAGTTTTCTAGTTCTTATAAACAAAAAAAAAAAAAAAACAGAAAACAAAAAAAACAAAAAGGTAGTTTCTGAACTTCGAGTTCAAATAATCCCTTTTAAATGGTTTTCACCTTCCTAGGTTTTCTAACTTTTTCCTTCAAAAAGTTTGATTTCAAAAGTACCCTCTAGGTTTTCTAACTTTTTCTTTTAAAAAAGTTTGACTTCGAATCATTTATCGAGTTTCCCGGAAAAAAAAAAAATTATCGGGTTTCTCGAGCTTTCTCCTTCAAAAGCTTCTTTTTCAAAATATTTCTCGAGTTTCTCGAGCTTTTTCCTTCAAAAGCTTCGTTCTTCCAAAAGGATTCCGGATTTTTAGGCTTTCACCTCAAAAAGCGTAGCTTTCCAAAATTTTTAGGTTTCTCGAGCTTTCTCCTTCAAAAGCTCCATTTTCAAAACATCTTTTTAGGTTTCTCGAGCTTTCTCCTTCAAAAGCTCTGCTTTCCAAAAATCTCAGATTTTCTAGCTTTCGCCTCAAAAAGCTTAGCTTTCCAAAATTTCGGGTTTCTTGAGCTTTTCCTTCAAAAGCGCTGTTTTCTAAAAAATTTTGGGTTTTCAGGCTTTCACCTCAAAAGCCTAGCTTTCCAAAATTTTCGGGTTTCCCGAGCTTTCTCCTTCAAAAGCTCTATTTTCAAAACATCTTTTTAGGTTTCTCGAGTTTTCTCCTTCAAAGGCTCTGCTTTCCAAAAATCTGAGGTTTTCTAGCTTTCGCCTCAAAAAGCTTAACTTTTAAAATTTCGAGTTTTCTAGCTTTTGCCTCAAGAAGCTTAAATTTCAAAATTCTGGGTTTTCTACCTTTCGCCTCAAAAAGCTCAACTTTCAAAATCTCGAGTTTTCAAACTTTCACCTCAAAAAGCGTGCTATCAAAAAAGTTTTCTGGTTTTCAAAACTTTCTCCACAAAAAGTTTAATTCCAAAATCAAATTCAAGGTTTTCAAACCTTTTTCCTCAAAAGTTTCATTCCAAATTTTCCAAACCCTTCCAATTCAAATCCAAATCCCTCCATCACAGAAGGCCATTTCAAAATCATTTGAAAAAAAAAAAATAATCCTTTTCAAAATTCAAAAATCTTGAATCTCCTTAAAAGAGTGTCATTCCATCAGTCGGAATGTCGGTTCAGGAAAAATTTTAAAATCATTTCAAAATTCCAAAATTCAAACAATCCAGTTTTCAAAACTTAAATTTCCAAATTCCAACCACTCCGGTCCCTTCGATTGCCTCGTAGTCAACATGGGATCCTTCCTTATTATTTTTCTATCTTCGGCAAGCAAAGACAGAAAAAGAGGGGCAGCTATAAGCACCCCATTTTTGCCTGCTCGGCAATCTCCGGCCCGACCAGGCTAAGTTTTCCAAACATCACAACACATGCAGGTTCAAAACGAGCCTTTCAATCTCCAATCTAACCAATTGGTCGCTTCTCGGACCCACAAGGACCCGCTAAAGCCATAAGCACTATCATTCTAGGTACCTTTCCAAACCGTGCGGTCTCGGAAACCAACGTCATCTAGGTAGCTTCCCGAGACCAGACGATCTCGGGGACCAACACATTATCAAAATTCCAGACGGTTCACTTTTGGCGCCTGCTAGCCCACCAATGTAGAATGTCCGTCATTCGGTAGTTCTTTGAGACCAGGCGTTCTCAAGAACCAACACCACCCCTACGAGTAGTTTTCTAGGGCCAGGCATTCCTAGGAACCAACACCACTCTATAGGTAGTTCTCTAAGACCGGGCGTTCTTGGAGACCAACACCGCACAGGTAGTTTTTCGAGACTGGGCGGTCTCGGGAACCAACACCTAGGTCAACACGGTCGCCTGCTAGCCCAACTCGGTGAAAAATGACTAAATTTGCCCTTTGGGCCTCTAGGCACGTTTTGGGAAAGTTCAAAATCCCTCAAAACGATAAGTCCATCCTTCCAAAATGTTGTTAAACCATTAGGTGTCCCCCGCACGCCATTTGATCCGAATCCGGCCCTATTCCGGCCCACTCTGGCCAAAATGACCATTTTGCCCCTGAACACCTCAACACTACACAAACCCCGCCGAACGGTAAAAGACTCTCCCAAAACCATCCTTGAACAGCCCTGCACACTTAACACAACCTACCAAACCATTCTTGACCATTTCCAGCCAACTCCGGTTAAAATGACTGTTTTGCCCTGGAAGCCCAAAAATGCCCCGAAACAGCACCGACCTTGGGATTTCGAGCGGAGGTTTCACCACACGCCCTTGTTTAACCCAGGGAACACCCTACAACACTAAGCTCACACAACACGATAAAGGTTCCCTGGAGCGTCTCGCAGAGGCTTCGCCTAAATTGTTTTTTCTCCCGATTCCCTAGTTATAACGCACCGTCAACCGACTTGAGAAATGCGTAAATCAGGGAATTCTCGAAAGCTCATCCATAGAGCTTTCCATCGATACGGTTCGATCGAATAGATCGCCACCCAAAGCCCTCCATCGTGCGGTGCGAAAACTATGACTTTCAGCAACTCCTAGAGCGTCTCGCAGACGCTCCGCCAAGGTTGATTTTTTCTCCGATTCCCTAATCAAGACGCGCTGTCAAATGACTTGAGAAACACGTAAATCTAGGAATTCCTGAAAGTATTTCTAGAGTACTTTCCATCGGTACGGTCCGATCGAATGGATCACTTCCTGAAGGCCTCGATCACACGAAATGAAGACAACCACTTTCAAACACCCCCGGAGCATATCACAGATGCTCCGCAAAAGTGACCTTTTTGGCACACTTCCCAAGACGATATCACTCACCTCCAAACATAATTCAAACTTTTCAAAAACATGAAAGTTCATCGGAAGCATTAAGAGAACATCCCGAGTGCGACCGATTCCCTCGAAACCTTCCCGATTGACTCAATTATCAAGGCAAAGTTTGGACAAACTTTCCTAGTGATGGAGCGTATGCTACATGCGCTCAAATTTTGATCAGATAGACCGACTTTCGATTAACGGTCGAGATTTAACCAGTACACAGGGTGCCATGTGTGATTTTGGCAATGGAACAGTACCTGCGCATGTAGGACATGCGCAAGGCCTGTTCCAGATTGCCTATAAATAGAGGCTGCCCCACCTTGCATATTCCAGGTCCGAAATGGATGTGAAGCCTTGCTGAAATCACTCCAGAACGTCGAATCTCCATATATATTCTCCCCCTTCAACACTTAGGCTAGATTCTACCCCTCCTAAGCTTATACACTCCACATACAAGGCCTCATACACACTTATACACTCCACTCTAGCCTCTCAAGCCTTCTTGAAGTCACTCAAGCTCTAATCAAGACATCTATTGAAGACTATAAGTGTGTTGAAGGCAAAAAGTGGTATCCCTTTTACATTTGTGCTCTTCCCTCACTCTTCTCTTCTCACTCCTAGCCTACTTAGGCTATTCTCTATTTTAATCCCCATCTTCAACCCCCCTTTCTTGTATGCTTGAGCCAAGAGGGCTCTTAGATCATGCCTAGAGGAAAGCAAGTGAGAGCCACCATGTAGGGGGACCTGTCACTAGCCTACTTTAAGATGGTATGGCCTAGGAGCCCCTTGTTTATGTGATGTAACCTAAAAGCCTTGTATGTGAATCATGACCCCTTGCATATTGCTATCTTGATCATGTCTTGTGTGCTTGGCTTCATTTTATGCTTATTGTCATGCTCCATAATGCTTACATTGCTCTTAATTTTATACCATTTCCCAGTTCTCCATTTCTCTCAAAAATTGTTCCAAGAGTTGGCCCCTTGAAGTCTAGGATGAGATTTTAGAATTATGCCTTAAAAGAGCCCCTACTAACCCCCCAACTTTCATTTTGGCATCATTGCATTTTAACTTGCATAAAGGTTGCTTTCTATTTCTCTAATTTTCAAGATCTCCATTCTTTCAAGTGTAGTGGTTGGAATGGCCCCATGGAACCCTCTCTTGAGTGGTCTCCCTTTTATTGGCCATATGAACCCTCTCTTGATGGAAGGTTTCCCCTAAAAAATGGCCTTCAAAATCCTTCTCAAAAGATGACATTAAAAAATGCACTCACTCTATCTTTGCATAAAAAATGATCTCTCAAAAATTGCCATCATTATGTTGATTTTTGAAACTCCCACTCTTGTCAAGATAAAGGTTATAATGGTCATGAGGAAACTTTCCTTGGAATAGTTTCCACACACCAACCATATAAACCACACTCTTGGCTAGAATCAAAATTTTCATGGAAATGATCTTAAAAAAAAAAAGGGTTATCAACTAAAGTCCTTTGCATAACATGACTTGTTTTCAAAACTCTTTCCAAAAGTGCATCAAACAATCCTTCAAACTCATCTTTCAATCCAACCCTAGGTTAACTTGACCCTAGTTGTCCAACACTAGTTTAACTTGACCCTAGTTGACCAACCCTAGGTTAACTTGACCCTAGTTGTCCAACCCTAGGTTAACTCGACCTTAGTTCACTCACCTTAGGTTAACCCTACCCTAGTTAGTTAACCATAGGTGATCTTAACTCTAGGTTAACCTAACCCAAGTTAGTTAACCTTAGGTCACCCCTAATCCTAGGCTAACCCAACCTAGGTTAATACACTTCAAGATTCTAACTCTTGAACCCTTTTCTAAATGATCACCTAAATTCAAACTATTCTCATAACCCATTTCTTTTTTTTTTTTTTTCCAAAATCTCCTACTCTCTTGATTTAAAAAAAAAAAAAAAAAAAAAAACCAACTCTATAAGCTCTTCAAATATTCCTACACTCCATCCTCAAGGCATTTCCAAAAACGTTTTCAAAAGGTCACAAACCTATGGTGTCCCTAACCCCTTCATGGTTAGGGATTCCAAGAACAAGTGATAAATCAAGAACAACCTCTAAGGTTGTCCATATTAAGATTCCAAACCCTTAACCATTTCCAAAAATCACTTTCAACAATTAATTCATCAAAACGTTTCTAAAATCATGCCTCCAAGGTTTTCAAAACAAGACTTCAAAAATACTTCCAAGTTCTCCGGAGTCATGCCAAAGCATTTTTACAAACCTCCCTCAAATTGATCCGAAAACATTTTCAAAACACACCACCATCCAATTTCAAGTCATAACTTCCAAGACCACAAAGAGTCTTCAACTTCCAAAGACCTCAAAGTGTCTAAAACTTTTTCAAAGACCTCAAAGTGTTTAAACTTTTTCAAAGACCCCAAAGTGTTTTCAAGATTTCCAACGGCCCTAATGCGCCTATTCTCTATCGGGCTCTTGCCCAAACTACGAATGACTTTATTCTTGCCAAATGAGATACGTAGGCAACCAAAAATGGTGCGGTCATAACTTTTATTTCAACCCCAATCCCTTTTTCAAAAATTCCAATCAATTCAAAGTTTCTATTCCAAACTCTTTCCAAAACCTCCGTTATTTTCAAAAATTTTCCAAAAACTTGCATCATGCATCATCCATCCGAAAAGTGATGACTAAACCCTGTTTTCAAAAATTCTAAAGTGGATATAAAGTGGACCATGGTAACCGGTTATTCTAGTGAGTGAACCAAGGGTGATTAGACATGTAGGTACCGAAAGGGCGGGGTAGGGTGATGATCTTAGGATATCTTCCCTACACGTAACCAACTCTCGAATCTTAGATTTCTGTTTTCGAAAGACCAAAATGGAGTTATTTTCAAAAAAGGGCTTAAACATTTCAAAAGGTTGCCAAACAACCTATTTTCTCAAAAACCCTCTCTTGAGGGAGTTTTTCAAAACCTTTTCCAAGAAACCCTAAGTTTAATCTTCGGATTAACACGTAGTTTTAGGTGTTCTAACTCACCTTAATGAAGTTAGGTGGCGACTCCTATTTTTCTAAAAAGCCCTTAGTCAAACCAATTTTCAAACCTAGTCGCACTTGTCCTTCTAGAAGGATGAGTTCTAATGACAGAGTTCCGTGCTTTAGGGTCTCCGAGCCGAAACGACCTTGGACACCCAAAAACCGGGGCGCGACACTAGGGAACTTTCCCTTTTCTAGTTCTGCCATTTGACTAGTTAACTGACCCATTTGATTTTTTAGTTTTGCAATGGCTTGAGTATTCATGTGAGTATAATTATTTATTTCAACTATAGATTGACTTGTTACTTGCATAAATGCCTTGAGAGAATCTTCTAAAGATGATTTTTGTTATTGTGGTACAGGGAACTGAAGATTTGATGGAAGTGAATTATTAGAATACTGTTGAATAGGATATGATTGAGTAGGAGGGTGAAAACTAGGTGGAAATTGATTTTGAGATTTCAAGGGTTGCCCACCTAAATTAGGATTATTTTGACTATTTCTCCAATGAAAGATTTGGATGGTTTCGTCAATTTGGATTGTATATTTCTGTAAAAGAATTTTTAAATTGCTTTCTATAATTATTTAGTGCATTTGCTTGTTCAGAATAGCATTCGGAATATCCTATCATAGATGGACACAACTTTGTAGTATGCATAGGACTTGCACATAACGAACATATATCATTTTGAACTCTATTAGCTGACTCCATAGTCCTATTCATAGCTAAAACTTCTATCTTTCTTGTGAGACTATCTAACTTCATTTCTATTTTAGAATTATCTTTTACCTCATATAATCCCCCTTTTTGAGATGAAGGGGCTGACTTATTCCTATTAGATGTGACATCCCATTGTTGAGAACTTTCAGATAATTTCTCAAGAAACTCATAGGCTTCATCATCTTTAAAACTTAGGAAGGCCCCATCATTCATGGATTCAATCATGTTACGGTGTGATTGTGTTAAACTATTACAAAAGTATTGCACGAGTCTCCATGTTTCAAAACCATGATGAGGACATTTCAACATTAAATCTTTCCCAACTTTCATAAAAATTTTTATCTTCTTGCTGAGAGAAATCAGATATCTCTCTTCTTAAGGCATTAGTCTTAGCCATTGAAAAAAATTTAGAAAGAAATTTCTTCACTAGAGGCGCCCATGAAGTGATTAAGCCAGATGCTAAAGAATTTAGCCATGCCTTTGCTTTATCCTCTAAAGAGAAAGGAAAAAGACGCAATTTCACAAACTCATCTAAAAAATTTTGGAACCTAAATGTAACACAAATTACAAGAAAATCTTTTATATGCATGTAAGGATCCTCTCTCTCTAACCCATGAAATGTTGGAAGAATTTGTATTATGTGAGACTTTAACTCAAAATGTATTGTATTAGTTGCAGGCAACACTATACAAGAAGGAGGATTCGTAGTTATGGGAGCAAATAAGCCTATAAGAGATTTGGATTCATTAACATTTTTGAAGTCATCCCCCATTTTTAATATATTTTTATTTGATTTTATTTGATTTCTTAAACCTCTCCTAAATGTATTTTCAATCTCCAGATCAAATGGTGCTAATTCTAAAAATTTTTATCAACAACCAAACATACACCAATTGGAGACGGCTGAGTAATCAAGGAAAGTCTTATTTGCAATTCAAGATATGGATTTGAACTTAAATGGCCTAGACCCGACCTAATTAGAATGTCTAGAAGATGTAAATAAACTAAATAGATGAAGGGAAAGATGAATTATTAAGATTTGAGGAAAAATCTCTAACTTGTTTTTTAAATTTTCTGCGCAGCAGTTAGTAGTTTAACTGTATCTCACTCTTCAGAAGTTCGATTGAGGTGATTCAAGCGGCGTTAGAAAGATAACTGAATGACCAACAATTCTTCCAGAAATAACAATTTTCAAATTCTGTTGTTTACTAGCCAAAAAACAGCTCACAATCAGAGCCTAAAAATTTGAAATATTTTCTACGCGAATTTTTTATTTTTTTAAAAAATAATTAAACTAGTAGAAGGGTTTGGTAAATCTAAATCTAACTTGTTTTATAATTAAATCCCCGGCAACGGCATCTAAAACTTGATGTGATAATTTTAATACTCGCAAACGCACGAATCGTATTAAAGTAGTAGACAATGAGTGCGAGGTCGATCCCACAGGAACTTATAAAATTTTAAAAAATAAATTAGAATAAATCTAGTTCACTCTAGCCTAGTTAAGAAATCTTGAGTTTGTTTAATTAATTTATCAATAAACAAAAATAACTAAATATAAATAAACAAGTAAACAATTAATCTAGACAATAATAATGAAGAGATGAGAGATATTAAATTAAAATGATTAAGGTTTTATAATTCACACACATGCATTATAATAACTTCTCACGTAATTCAAATTATTTTTCTAATTCACTTCACAATAACGTCGTAATCAAATTTTTTATTATGGAAAATATAATATTAAAATCACTTTAATAAACAAACTAATATATACTGTTTTTAACCTTAATGTTCAAGATCAAAAACAAATTACATAAGAAATCCAATACTTGAAAAGTTACCAATAAATAACAGGGCTAATAATTAATCCAACAATCTCAAATCATGAACTAAATTCATATCCAAAATTACTAACTTTAATTAAATCTGGGTAAGAGTATTAAACAATCAAAGTACATGTTTGGGAAAGAAATATAAATCACATGTCAAATCATTACAAAGCATGTAGTTTCATCCTCAACCCGAGTATAAAAACTTAGCCACTCATAATTTTAACATCCATTGAAAGTAAGAAAAATAAAACATAAAACCTGAACATGTAAAAATATTAAGGCTTGAAAGCTTTGTAGTTCCAAATTTTTGTCTTCTTTTTCTTCCTTCTTTCTTTCTTCTTGATTTTTTTCTTTATTGTGCAGCTACCTCGGCTAGGACTTCCCTCTTGCTGCAACTTTGTGTTATATCATAGGGAATTGTTTATTCCCCTTTTTTATTCCTTCTCTTGGCCACCCCTTCACCGTACGACTCTTAGGTTCGGTTTTTGTTTTTCTTTTATTTTTTTCTTTCTTTTCCTTATTTTTCCTTGCTTCTCTTGCCGGCCCACACTGCACCCACACACAGATATACATATTATATATATATATATATGAATATATAACTTTTTGCGCTTCTTTAAATGGTTTCCTTTAATAGTTGAAGGATTTTCCTTCTAGTCTCATTGCTTGAGTGAAATTGTCGAAAGATTTGATTCCTTAAGTACTTGTTTCCTATTTGGGTTGGGATTCTTCCTTTTTGCTCTTGTATCCAAATCTGCAATAAAAACAATAATATAAGTAAATAAATAAAAACTAAATAATATAATTAAAGGGTAAAAATATATAAATTATATGACTTATCACATCACAATCGTTAGAGTGACGAAAACACTTGCAAACAGGTCGACATCGAGAATGACAACAAACCCCTATGTCATGGGAACGAATACGTCTCTTGGCCATGACATATATACTGGAAGACGAGAAACCTTTGGAAACCAACTCGTTAAAAACCATTAGGGTAACAAAAACACTTAAAACCTAGGTCAACACTAGTGTCTGCTAGCCCATTCTGATGAAAAATGACCAAGATTTCCTAACGAGCCCTAGTGGCACATTTCTTGAGAAAGCTCCTATGACCTCAGAGTGGTAAGTCCATCCTTTCAAGATTGTCCCAAAGATAATCTAGCATGTTCTAGTGCGTTCCAATTGCTTCCAGATCAGTTCCGAAAGCATTTAGTCAAAATAACTATTTTGCTCCTAGACATCCAATCGCCTCTAGGAACCACACCGGCTTTGGGTATCAAATTGGTTACCTTTCAAGAATGCATCTAATAGTATTCCTAGACTTCTAGCATCTTTTCGGACCATTCTGAGTTCATTTTGGTAAACTCGATATGAAATGATCATTTTGCCCCTAGTGGGCCAGTCACCCTTTTCAGCTACTTCGACTCTGGTTATCAGGTTGGTTACTTCCACGGCACTCTTTTAGCGGTTCCCATCTATTCTTGATCGAATGTTGCTACTCGGAACCTTCTGGGCCATTCTCAGACTTTCCGGAGTCACTCCTAGTAAAGTCAAGCCAAAAATTGCATGTTAGTCACTAGGATAGACGCCCAAATCTTCTACCTTGTATCTGAAGGGTCAAAGATCTGTTTCTTGCTGATTTAACAACTTTCAAAAGGAGGTGGCACCACTAATACAGGTGCCAGGCCAAAAATAAGCATGGCGCTACTACAACAGGTGCTAAGGTCATTTTTGGCTGCTTATAAATACAGGCCACCCCTCTCTGTATTCTGGGTCCAAAAAATAGCTCCATAAACTCCGTCTCTCTGAAAACAACCTTTGAATTTCCCCAAACCCTAATTCCTTCAAGCCTCTCTCCAAAACTTAGCCTCCATACACTCTAAACACTAAAACCCTAGCCTCCCCACTTCATTGAAGATCAAGTCCAGCCCTCGGAAGCTCTTGAAAGCCATTGCAAGGCTCAAACAAGTTCTGTATTGAAATATTCAACCTAATATGAAGACAAGGGAGGGTTTTATTTATTTTATGTAATCTCCCTCTCTTTCTTCTCCCTTCTAGTCCACTTGGACTATTCTCTATTTTAATCTCTATCTTTTACTCCCTCTTCTTGTGTGCGTGAAACGAGGGATCTCTCGGTTCATGCCTAAGAAGGCCTTGGAGAAAGTCATCGGGTCAGCGATTTTCATGAAGTTCAACCTAAGATGGTGTGGGTTCTGCTCCTTTGGTTATGTGGTGAAACCTAGCCTTATATGTTCACGGCCCAATTGCATTATGGCTGTTATGTTTATGCATTGCATTCAACATCGCATTCAAAAGCTTTCTTTAAAACCCGCCTTTAGAGAAGTTATTTTCAAACTTGTTTTCAAAATCACAACCCTCAGATGATCTAACCATTTCATGGTTAGGCCTGTTTCAAGAAAGTGTTGCCTTCAATGAGGCTATCAAGGTCCATATTGGGGTTTAAAATCTTCTTGTTTTCAAAACCACAACCCTAAGATGATTCTAGCCATTCCATGGTTAGGGTTATTTTAGAAAAGTGTTACATTCAATGAGACCATCAAAGTCTATATTAGGGTTTGAAGCCCTAGTTGTTTTCAAAATCACAACCCTAAAATGGTTATAGTCTTCTCATGATTAGAACTGTTTTAGGAAATTGAGATATTTAAGAGACTTTCAAAAGTCTATATTCAAACCTTTCTAAAATAGTTTTGCAAATCCACTTCTTAAAAATTCTTCTTAAAGATTTACTTTTTCAAAAACTTTGAGTTTTAAAGTCGAAGTCAAAACCCTAGAATTTAATTTCAGAAACCCAGATTTCTCACCTAAAATCATAGCTTTCTATTTGCATCAAATTATAAATTTTTAAAATTGTTTTCTACATGTAATCATAGATTTCCTAATTCAAAAGTCACATGAAATGATAGATTTCCAAAACTAAAACTTTCTCATTTCGAGTCAAATCAAATCTTGTCCAAATAGAAAACCAAATCAAATATCCTATTTCTGGAAATAAAATCTAATCTTCTATTTTAGGAAATAGAAATCAAATCTTTTCAAATTCTGACTTTTCATATTTCAAATTCAAACGTTTCCAAAGTCAAATCTTTCCAAAATCAAGTTTTTCCTAAAATGAAAACTTTCCTAAAGGTTTGAATCAAAAGTTTTGAATAATAAGCTCCAAATTAGGTTAATTTCTAACTCAAACCTAGTCGCACTCATCCTTCTAGGAGGATGAGTTTTGACGAGAGAGTACCTTGTGTATTTCCCACACTTGAGTGCAAAAAACTGGGGTGTGATAACTGGTGACTCCACTAGGGACACTTAAAAGCTTAAACCATTGTCATGTCTCTTCACCCTTCAATCACTTTGAATCTTCGGTTAACATGTCCAATCTTATCCATTTCAAAATTTTCAAAATCAAACTTTCAAACTTGTTTTCAAAAAATGTCATCGCTTGCGTTCAATTCACATTCAATCATTCTATTTTGCATTAAATTTGTCATCACAGTACTGACTTCTTTATGCTTTATTTTTTAGGTGGACCATGTTCGCATTTACTTTTATCATCCATATAAATTGCCATGAATGATAGGATGGAATGGACAAGATAGATAGGAGTTGTTGGGCCATTTTCTTCGTTTTTCAAAAATTTCACACACACACACACACACACACACACACACACACACAGTGCATATGCACTAGCATTTGCCTATGTGCATGCTCTACCTGATTATGTCCCTTTTAGTTAGAAGGGAAAATAGTATATTGGTTGTGGGCAGATGTTGTGTTAGTATCTTAGCCTACGGCCTCTTGATGGTTCCCCTACTCAGATCACCAACTAATAATGGCACCACCTCGGGGAGTGGGCCTAAGTTTGAAGATCCGAGAACTGAGTTTTTTAGGAAGCATTAGTAACCTCCAACCTTATGCTCATGTAGCACCCTATGCATAGTCGAACCTCTGCCAAATTTAAGACATGCTCATCAATTTCAAAACTAAGGATGAAAGAGCAACAACTTTACTTTTACTTATTTCCTGTTCAGTTTAACTGCTTAATTCTTACTATTATACTACCCGTACATTTTCTACTGCTATGCTCATGTTGCTCATGCATCCATGATCTATTTCAAGACAAGAGTTTTAAAGTAACTCAAGTCACTACATTCCATGTATATGATCAACCCTTAGAGAAAGGCCTAAAGCCAATCTTGCCCATTCAAAGCCTACTTGAGTTCCTATGGGTACCAAGTGACCCTAAGGATTCATGGCATCAATTGAAATCATCTCATAAAGAGATGCCCTAATTCCTCTCCGCTCATAGAGATAGGGATGCCAAGAAGACATGGGGCAAATCAAAAGCAAGGTCTTTCACCGACCTCAACCTAAGAAGGCAAATTTGAAGACTCAAGAGTAGCTTAGAATTTCAGATATAAAAAAAGATAGGTGAAAGTCCTAATGAAAGTGTTTTTCCCTCCCCTTTTAATATAATGTTAAAAATTCATGTACAAGAGGAACTCACTTAAATAAAATGGTCATTTTTACTTTTTGTGGATGAATGAATGTATGAATGAATGACTACATGCACAGGTATGGTATAGCATATAGGGGTAACCTCCTATGTCCAAAAGTAAGCTAGAACATCATGCTTAGTCCCCGTCAAAGTGCAGGGGTACCCTTAAGGCATGCATTGCATAAAAACTTTCAAACCAAGGGACTAACTTCTCTATTGTTTCTTGCCTACTTGCGTCTCCCCCATTCCCCTAGGCCAAGAATATGAAAGGTTGAAGTAAGGACAAACAGGGGGTCTTTCGACCGGCCCATGCCAAAGAAGTATTATATTGCATACAGGGGCAAAACCCTACCTCTAAAATGGACTTAGCATCATGCCTAGATTTCCTCAAAGAAGGGACCTCCATAGAACATACATTTCATAAAACTTCCAAGTCCATATGCTAACTCCATTTTGTTTTTGTTTTTCTTTTCTAGGTCAAGGAGCACAACTGAACTCATGGAATCCCTCCAGCATCCCACTTAATTCAAACCTATGCAAGAATAAGCCCAGTTATTGAAAGAGGTTGAACTTACATTAAAGAGTAAAAGGAACTGGCCATCTATCTACAAGACATTACCTCTAAGCAACTACCTCCACGCCATGTTGCGACAATTACCATCCATGCAGAAGAAGACTTCACCATTTGCAAAGTTCTGTCAGTCCTATCCATTGCCACAACAGAACCTGCCAACTTCCAAGTGCATGCCAAACGCCTAAAACGATTCGGCTCGTTCTGGTCATTTGAGAGTTGAGAAAATGGTCGCCAACCACCGCAGCAATAGAGGCTACCCACCTAGAAAAGGACTAGGGGCATATCTACAAGGTGATCATCATCTGAAAGAATCTAACGGTCAACTTCATACTCATAGGCTGGGATATTGTCCCCTTTCAAAGGAGACTAAGCAAATGGTCGAGCCGAAATCTAACCATTAAGCAACAGATAGCAGATTAACAATTTACCATCATTAACTACAAATCTGTTCAAAATTCAAGGAGAGCCATTAGCTAACTTGTTCTAGTCATGGACACTGATCCTCCAACATCATCTTACCGTACTCAAAGTTCCATCTATCCAGCTACATCAGACAATGGGAGGGCCAACTGAATTGTCTCTTATATTCCCAGACCTTGAAGGCCCTGGTAAAGGCTAGAGGAGGAATATCTTGATATAAGCCTGTTAATGTACCTTGTTGAATATCAAGTATATAATGGGCTAATCTGAAATAAATGACTCTTGATTATAAAATGCTTCCTTTGTCATGCTAAAATCGTTTTCAAAAAAATAAAACTTGCAGGGTATCCAAAGCTTGGCATCTTTTGACCCTAAAGACATCCAGAGGTCCTCTATAGATTCGGCCTCCCTGAGTCCATCACAACAGACAATGCAAGCAACCTCAATAATGATATGATTGCAAAACATTGCCAAAACTTCAAGATCAATACCCACAACTCAGCAGCTTACTTTCGATAAATAAAAGGATGCATCAAAGTAGCAAAACAAAAACAATCCAGAGAATCCCTCACACAAAAAATGACAACCAGAAGGATTAGCATGAGTAGCTACCCTTTGCGTTGATGGCATACAAAACCTCAGCAAGAGTCTCAACTAGGGCAACACCATAGTTACCGATCTGTGATGAAAAGAGAATGGCCATATACCATGCCTAATGCTGTCTAAGATGCATCGCTAGATTCTCTAACAAGAAAGTCAAGCCTTGCCAGTTCAAAGAAGGATATCTCAAAAAGATACTTAAAATCCATCAGAAATCCAAAGGGACAAGCGGAGAAATCTCCCCAGCACCCATCAACTCAAGTTTGGTAAAGCACTACTATGTGTAATCAGAAACTCTGATAGAGTAGTTATAAGAATGACTGAAATGAAGAGAAGCCCTTAATTCCTCTACCATACAGTTAAAAGCATCCCCTTGCAAAGCTCATTTGAGTTGATTACGTTCCTTTGAAAAACCCGACTTAGTGATCACCGCCCACAATAGGTCAAAACAAAATAAAAAGGGGAAAAGGGAAATAGAGAGCAAATATAGGTCTAAGGAATGCCCAAAAGCAAAAGCAAAAGCAAAAGAAGGAAAAAAAAAATCCATAACTTTTCACCTCTTAAAAGAGAAGAGTCAGTAATTCAGTAGAGGGAATACTAACTTTCATAGGAATGATAAAAATAAAGATAAGTAGCATGACCTCGAGAACATAATGAAAACCTAAAGGACGTTATGGGTAAAAAGGCGAAGGCATGGCAAGATACAAAAATTGTCGACTTGGTGAAAATGTATAAGAACACTATGGTGCAAAAGTAGCAGATCTATGATCATTGAAAAAAAAAATAGACAAGATGTGATTGAGTCCAAGAGAGAGAAGATCTAGGAAAGGAATCACAAGAGCTGGAGGATGTTTAAATCCAAAAAATAAAAGGGGGGGAATAGAGAGTCTAGCTGTCCAAGGTGATCAAAGGTCTTAAAAAGCCAAGTAAAAGCAAAATATTTTTAGCTTTTATCCCTTCCTTTTAAATATCCCATAACCTAGCCCACATTATAGTCCAAAATAAAGACCTTTCGGATCAGTCATTGCTACCATTGCCCTTTAAGGGAAGACGATTACACTATGGAATGCGCTGTCCAGTAGCGCGGGTTTTGAGAAGACAACTTCTATCATAAAAGCAACATAAACAATCTCCAACAAAAGCAGTAGCAACTTCAGTCAATAATAACTTTCATCATCAATCATTCTTTCAAACCTAAGCATTCATCATTTCTATTCTCATTGAGCAAAGAGTTGTCTTCATCGGCATTGATGAGAGAAATCAAAAGAAAAGACATGGCCTAAGGACATAGTGAAAACCTTCCGAGGCGTTATGGGTAAAAGAGTAAGGTCACGACACGATACAAAACTACCGAAGCAGTGAAAATCCAAAAACAGGCACTGATGTGCAAAAATGGTAGAACCGATATATGTGAAAATCTGTAAGGGTACGGGTGGCAAAAATGGCTTAAATGAGGAAAAAAAATGAGTGAATTCTCTTAATCAATAGTCCAAGTAGCACCAACAAGACATCCTTAGCAAAGCAGCAAAATCTCATGCCTCAATAATGGGTCAAGAGATGCCAACCTGTGGGAAACCTGTATTGGTATCAAATTTCTAAACTCAACATGGCAAAGTAATAGGCATGAATATCTTAAGTCATTTATTAAAAATTAGTCTGTTACATCTTGAAAGTGCTAATAAAATATTGAGATAAGTACAAGTTTAAGGGGCATCTCCCTAAGCTTTCTTAGGTCCAAAGTGTCATGCCCCATTTTTTCACACTCGCCAAAAATACACACAAGTGAAAAAAACATGGCACTCTCTTATTAGAACTCATCCTCCTAGAAAGACGAGTGTGACTAGGTTTGAATTGGAAATTGATTTGATTAAGGGCCTTTGGAAAAAAAAATTGGAGTTGCCACCTAACTTGGTTAAGGTGAGTTAGGTTATCTAAAACTAAGTGCAATCTAAAGACTAAACTTAGGGTTTTTGAAAAGGTTTTAAAAAACTTTCTCAAAAGAGGGTTTTTAAGAAAACAGGTTATTTGGCAACCTTTGAAAAGATGTAAGCCTTTTTTGAAAAATAACTCTATTTTGGTCTTTGAAAACAATGATCTAAGGTTCGGAGGTTGGTTACGTGTAGGGAAGATATCCTAAGATCATCACCCTACTCCGCCCTTGCGGTACCTACATGTCTATTCACCCTAAGTTCACTCATTTAGAATCTTCGATTGTCCAATGTCCAACTATATCCACTTTGAAAAGAATTTTAGAAAGATGCTTGATATGACATGTAAGTGCAAGAAAAATATTTGATTTTAAAAATAGATTTGAAGAGAAGATTTGATTTTGAAAATAGATTTGAAAAGAAGATTTGATTTGAAAAAGATTATGGAATTGAAAAATTGAAAAAGGTTGAGACTGCACCTATGAGGGTTGCCTACATATTCCTTTGTTAGGAATTAAGTTAGTCGTAGTTCGGACAAGAGTCCGATTGAAAGTAAACACTTTGAACTTTTTGAAAAGTTTGATTTGAAAAAGGTTTGATTTGAAAAGGGTTTGATTTAAACTGTGAATAGAAGATTCGAAATTGAACTTTGACTTGAAATCAAAGTTGGATTTAAAATTAAGCTTAGAATTGACATTGATTTGAAATTGAACTTGAGGATTTTAAATTTATTTTGATTTGAAAAGATTAAACTTGGAAGAAGAACTTGGACTTGATTTGGAAAGATTAAGATTTTGAAAACATCTTGACTTGAATTAAAGCTTGAAAACTATCTTGGTTTAGAAAAGAGTTTTAGAAAAAAAGTTGAAAAGAGTTGAAGCTTCCTAACTTTAGGGCTAGGGTTGAACTAGGATTTAGACATACTAGGGCTTAGGTAACCTAGGGTTAAAACATGCAATTGAATTGAAAAACTTGAATTGAACTTGAGAGGTTTGATTTTAGAAAGTTCCGATTTAGAACAGGTTTGAATTATGAAAGTTGGATTTTAGAAAGATTACGAAAATATTTGATTTGATTTAGAAACACTTCACTTGAAAAGACTTGTAAAGATTTGACTTATATATTTGATTTGAAGGAATTTTAGAAAGTTAAAGTTTAGGAAAGATTGGATTTTGGAAATCTTTGAATTAGAAAAGTTTCAATTTAAGAAAGTTTTCAAATTAAGAAAGTTTTCAAATTAAGAAAGTTTCGAATTTAAGAAATTTTTAAGTTTTGGTAAGTTTTGAATTTAGAAAATTTTGAACTTTGGAAAGATTTGGAATTGGAAAGATTTAATAACTTGAAATTTAGAAAGTTGAGATTTAGAAAGGTTGGAAATTATGAGAGGTTTGATTTAGGAAAGATTAGAATTAGGAAAGGCTTGGAGTCAGGAGAGATTTGATACCTATTTACTAAAGTTGAAGATTAGATTTTATTTTCCAAAAATTAACGATTTGATTTTGTTTCCAAAATTGGAGAATTCGATTTTGGTTCCTAAATTGGAAGATTGGATTTGACATGGACCAAAGTGCCCTTATGGCATTGTTCGGTCCAATTCCAACGGGCATGTCTTTTCAAAGACAGTAAGTCCCCATTTTTTCTATTTCAAGTCCAATTCCAATTCCAATTAAATTCGGCACACTTTTCGAGATAGTTAATCTCTCAAGGTGGTAAGTCTATACTATCTGGCACGTTTTCTAAGAAAAATCTTTGGAATGGTAAGTTCCTTCAAACCTGTCGACCGGGACCAGACCCTAAGTCCCCGAGATGGTAGAACAGTCCACCTTTGGCGCCTGTTAGCCCGCCAATGAAGAAATGTCCGTTATTTAGCACGCCTTTTGAGAAAGTTGATTCCTCAGGCAATAAGTCTACCTAGCAGCTTCCTAAGACCAGGTAGTCTCTAGAATGATCGTGACCCGTTATAGTAACAGAAATACTCTTAAACATCGCAATCGTCAGAGTGATGGAAACACTTGTAAACAGGTCGACATTAGGAATTGCCAACAAACTCTTACGTCACGAGACCACCGTCAGAGTGATGGAAACACTCAAAACCCGGGTCAACACCAGTGCTTGCTAGCCCACTTTGGTGAAAAATGACCAAACTGCCCTTAGGGCCATTTTTCGGCACGTTTATTGAGAAAGTACCTAAGTCCTCATATCGGTAAGTCCACCCTTCCAAGATCTTCCCAAAGATGATCCAGCATGAGTAGGTGCCTTCTAGTCAATTTCGGGCCAATTTCGAGACCCTCTAGTCAAAATGACCATTTTGCCCCTAAGCATTCGAAAGCCACGGGAACCACACCGGCTCTGGGTATCAAACTGGTAACCTCCCGGGAATGCTTCTGGTAGTATTCCCAACCTTTCAATACCTTTCTAGGTCATTTCGAGTCAGTTCCGGCAAACCCGGTGCAAAATGACCATTTTGCCACTAGTGGGCTGGTCGCCATTTCCAACCACTCCAGCTCTGGGTATCAAACCGGTAACCTCCTGGAACATTCTAAGTAATGTTTCCAAACCTCGAGTCTGCTTCTGAGAGATTCAGAGTCTATCCCGATAGCTTTCTGGCCCAATTGACCGTTTTGCCCCTAATGGCCTGGTCAACCCTTCTTACACATTCTGTTATCATTCTTCAAGTTTACTACCCCTGGGACACTATTCTAAGGGTTCCTGTCCCTTTTTGGCCCTTTGGGCCATTCCTGACCCTTTAAATCATTCCCGGACCTTCCAGAGTCACTCCTAGTGAAGCCAGGCTAAAAATCGCATGGTAGTCACTAGTACAGGCGCCCAAATCTTCTGAAGATATATTGCTTGCCAACCTTAAACATTTCCTAAGTAACGGTGCCAAGCCAAAAAATGACCCGGTGCCACTCTTAGTGGCACCAGTGTAATTTTTGGCCTAGCACCACTACAGCAAGTGCCAATGCACTCATCTGTCTATAAATACAGAGCTTCCTCCAGCATGAAAAGAGTCTCCAAACTCAGTCTAAAAACTCTCCTCTTCGAAACAAAGAGCTCAAAGCCCTTCTAAACCCTAGCCTCTATACACCAAACCCTAGCCCCCATGCACTCACATAAATTCATTTACGCTCATATACCAGCCTCCAAAGCCTCCATCGAAGACTTGAAGTGCAGCAACTCTGAAGCTCCTGAAGTTCCAAGCAAGCTCTCGAAAACTGATGTAAAACAAAGCAAAGATTGAAGTAAAGAAAACAAGCATAACAAAGCAAATAAAAGAAGACCCAATGTAGGTCTCATATATACGTTTACGCAATTCCCCCCTCTCTCTTCTCTCTCCTAACCCACTTGTGTTTTCTTCTATTTTAATCCCCCATCTTCTGACCCCCCCCTCCCCCCTTCTTGCATGCTTGAAATAAGGGACTCCCCAGTTCGTGTGTAGGATTAGGCTATTAAAAGTCACCGTGTCGGGGGCTTTCTCTTTGTCTAACTGGAGACCACGTGGGCTCAGCCCCCTTGACTATGTGGTGAAGCCTTTAACATTGTATGTTCATGACCCTAACTTGCATTGTGCATATCATGATCATGCATCTCTCCAAAATCCGTTTTCAAAACTTGTATCAAAATCATTTTCAAAACTTGTGTTAAAGTTTTCTTCTTCAAAAAATTATTTTTAAAATCACAATCCTAAGATGACTCTAACCTTTTCATGGTTAGGGTTGCTTTAGGTAGGAGTTACATTTAAGTGACCGACATGGTCCATATTTTTAAATCCTTGTTGTTTTCAAAATCACAGTCCTGGAATGGTTCTAACCTTCTTATGGTTAGAATCGTTTTAGGGTAGTGAGATATTTTTAGAGGCTTGCAAAAGTCTACATTCAAATCCCTTTCTGAATTGCTTTCCAAACTTACTTTCCAAAGCCTCTTTTTAAATCCTCTCCAAAATCTCTTTCTACATCTACTTTCTAAAATCTCTTCTCCAATATACTTTCTAAAAACTCTCTCCAATCTCCTTTCCAAAATTGCTTTCTAAAAACTCCCTTCAAAAAATCTATATTCCTAAAAACTCTTTTCAAACTCTTTTCCAAAAAGCTCTCTTCAAAATTCACTTTTTAAAAAACGCTCCTTAAGTTTCCTTCCTAAAAACTCTCTTTTCACATTTAGTTTCTAAAAACTCCTTTCTAAGATTTTCTTCCAAAAATCTTTCTTTCCAAAAGTTCTACTTTCCAAAATATCTTTTCTTAGAGTCCAAGCAAAGCCCTAGAGCCAATAATTAGGAAACCCTAGTTTTCTTTCCTAAAACATGATTTTCAATCTTGCCATAAAACCTAGGTTTCCAAGACCTCCTTTTTCATATCAAAAACATCCATTTCCAAAACTTATTTTCTACATCAAATCGTAGACTTCTAAATCTAAGATTTCTAAAACTTCACCTTCCAATTCCATGCCAAATCCTATCTTCTCTTTCGGAAACCAAATCCAATCTTCCTTTTAGGAAACCAAATCTAATCTCCCTATTTAGAAAACTAGATCTAGCCCTCCGTTTTTTGAAACAAAATCAAATCACCCTCCTTTTAGAAATAAAGTCCAATATTTTGTTTTAGGAAATAGGAATTCCAACTTTTCCTAATTCCAACCTTTCCTAATTCCATACCT
Organism: Euryodendron excelsum; assembly: GCA_033060915.1. Taxonomy (NCBI): domain Eukaryota; kingdom Viridiplantae; phylum Streptophyta; class Magnoliopsida; order Ericales; family Pentaphylacaceae; genus Euryodendron; species Euryodendron excelsum. The sequence goes on from CM065396.1 coordinate 1,102,273, forward strand.
TTCCAAATTCTAAGTTTTCAAATCTTTCTTAAAATTCAAACCTTTCCTAATTTTAAGTATTTCTAAAACTCAAACTTCGAATCCTTCTAAAATTATAAACTTTCCTAAACTTCAAATCTTTCCAAATCCAAAACTTTTTAAATTCAAAACTTTCTAATTTCAAAACCTTTCCTATTTTAAACTTTCCTAATTCAAAATCTTTCCTAAAATGGAACTTTTCTATTTTGAAACTTTCCTCATTTGAACCTTTCTTAAATCCAATCTTTCCCTAATCTTTCTTGATTTCAAGTCCCTCCTAAATCCTATCTTTCTTAAGTCTAGGTTTTCTAAATCTCAATTTTTTCAAAACAAGTCTAAATTTTTCTTCCAAGTTCTATCTTTCCAAATTAAGGTCCAATCTTTTCAATTCCAAATTCCAATTTCCAATCTTCTGTTCCGAGTTCCAAATAAATCTCTTTTTCAAATCAAATCTTTTATTTTCTATCGAACTCTTTTCCGAACTACAACTGACTTGATTCCTCAAAAAGGATACATAGGCAACCCTTATGGGTGCGGTCATAACTTCTTTCAAATCTCCAATTCCATAACTCTTCTTCAGTTTTCAATTCTATAATCCATTTCAAGTTTCAAATTCTAAAATCTATGTTCAATTCTTCAATCCTTCTTTTAAGTTTCAAATCAAGTCTCTTCAAATCACAAATCTCTTCTCCAAGTCTATTTTCAAAGTTAAACTCTTTTCTTGCACTTGCATATCATGCATCATTTCTTTTAAATATTTTTTTTCAAATGTGGATAGTATTGGACATTTATTAATTAAAGACTCTAATGGGTGAATGTAGGGTGAATAGACATGTAGGTACCGCAAGGGCGGGGTAGGGTGATGGCTTAGTGCGTCTTCCCTACACGTAATCAAAATGGAGTTATTTAAAAAAAAAAAAAGGGCTTAAACTTTTTCAAAGGTTGCCAAGCAACCCGTTTTCTTAAAAACCCTCTCTTGAGAACGTTTTCCAAAATCTTTTTCAAAAACCCTAAGTCTGATTTTTAGATTGTGCTTAGTTTTTAGGTGACCTAACTCACCTTAATCAAGTTAGGTGGTGACTCTAAATTGTTTTCCAAAAGCCCTTAATCAAATTAATTTTCAATTCAAGCTTAATCGCACTCATTCTTCTAGGAAGATGAGTTCTAACGAGAGAGAACAGTATTTTTCCCGCTTGTGTGTGTATTCCTCAAGTGCAAAAAATCTGGGCGCGACAAAAGGAGTTTTTAGGAAGTAGATTAGAAGAACAATTTGGAAAGGAGTTTGAATATGAACTTTTGAAAATCTTTTGAATATCTCACTTTCCTAAAACGATTCTAACCATGAAAAGATTAGAGCCATTCTAGGGTTGTGATTTTGAAAAAACTAAGATTTGAAATATGGACCCTAATAATCACTTTGAATATCACACTTTCCTAAACAACCTTGTCGCGCCTAGATTTTTCACACTCGAGGAATATACACACAAGTAGGAAAAATACTGTACTCTCTCGTTAGAACTCACCCTCCTAGAAAAATGAGTGCGACTAGATTTAAATTGAAAATTGATTTGAATAAAGGGCTTTTGGAAAACAATTTGGAATCGCCACCTAACTTGATTAAGGTAAGTTAGGTCACCTAAAAACTAAGCGCAATCCGAAAACTACACTTAGGGTTTTCGAAAACAATTTTGAAAATACTTCCTCAAGAGAGGGTTTTTAATAAAACAGGTTGTTTGGAAACCTTTAGAAAATATTTAAGCCCTTTTTTGAAAATAACTCCGGTTTGGTCTTTCGAAAATGGTGATCCTAAGTTCGGAGGTTGGTTATGTATAGGGAAGACGCACTAAGCCATCACCCTACCCCTCCCTTATAGTACCTACATGTCTATTCACCCTAAATTCATCCATTAGAGCCTTCGATTAACAAATGTCCAATTCTATCCACTTTAGAAAAGAATGTTTAAAAGAATGATGCATGAGATGCAAGTGTAAGTAAAAGATTTGATTTTAAAAATATATTCGAAAAGAATTTGATTTGATTTGAAAAGAGATTTGAAAAATAGATTTGATTTCGAAAGAAATTTTTGGAGATTGGAAATAGAGATTTGAAAATAGAAATTTGAAATTGGAAGTTTGAAATAGATTATGGGATTGGAAGTTTGAAAAAGTTATGGAAATAAAAGCTTGAAAAAGGATGTGGAATTGGAGATTTGAAAAAGGTTGTGACCGCAACATAAGGGTTGCCTACGTATCCTTTTTGAGGAATCAGGTCAGTTGTAGTTCGGACAAAAGTTCGATAGAAAATAGAAGGTTTTGATTTGAGCTTAGAATAAAGGATTTGAAAAATGATTTGATTTGAACTTAGAATAAAGGATTGGAAATTGGAATCTGGAATTGAAAGGATTGGACTTTGATCTTTGATTGGAAGATTTGAAAGGATTCATTTTGGAAAACTTGGTTTAAGGAAACCTAGACTTAAGAAAGATGGAACTTAGGAAAGACTTGAGATTTAAGAAAGATTTGACTCGAATATTGGACTTGGAAGATTAGGAAAATATTAGATTTAGGAAAGGCTTGAATTAGGAAAGTTTCAAAATAGGAAAGTTCTGTTTTAGGAAAGTTTCATTTTAGGAAAGATTTGGAATTCGGAAAGTTTAGAATTTAGAAAGTTTTAACTTAAGAAAGTTTTGAATTCAGAAAGTTTTAACTTAAGAAAGTTTTGGATTTAGAAAGTTTTGAAATTTAGTAAGTTTAGGATTTGGAAAGATTTGAAATTTGAGTTTTAAAAATGCTTGAAATTAGGAAAGGTTTAAGTTTAAGAAAGGTTTGAAAACTTAAAGTTTAAGGGGAGATTTGAAAGTTCAAGTTTTGAAAACTTAAGGTTTAGGAAAGTATAAGATTAGAAAGGAGTAGATTTAGGAAAGATTTGAAGTTGGAAGGATTGAGATTCCTATTTCCTAAAACAAGGGATTGGATTTTGTTTTTAAAAAAAGTGTTTTGATTTTGTTTCCAAAAACGGAGGATTGGATCTAGTTTCCTAAAGGGAAAATTGGATTTGGCATGGATTTGGAAAATGAAGTTTTGGAAATCCTAGATTTGGGAGACTATAGTTTTGATGTAGAAAATAGGTTTTGGAAACCTAGGATTTAGATATAAAGAAGGAGATTTTAGAAACCTAGGTTTTGAGGCAAGAGTGGAAATCACATTTTGAGAAAGGATTTTAGGGTTTCCTAATCGTTGGCTCTAGGGTTTAACTTGGACTCTAAGAAAAGAGATTTTTGAAAAGTGAGTTTTTAGAAAGGAAGATTTTTGAAAGGAAATCCTAGAGAGGAGCTTTTAGAAATTGAATTTTAAAAAGAAAATTTTTGAAAGGGATTTTGGAAAGTAAAACTTTGAGAGAGTTTTTGGAAAGAGAGGTTTTGGAAGGAGATCTTAAAAAGGAGTTTTTGGAAAGTGAATTTTGAAAAGAGAGTATTTGGAAAGGAATTTTTGGAAAGAGTTTTTCTAGGAAGGAGTTTTGGAAAGGGGTTTTAGGAAAGAGATTTTAGGGAATGTTTCTAGAAAGTGAATGTTAAAGGCAACTTTTTTGGAAAAGAGTTTTGAAAAATAGATTTTTGAAGGGAGTTTTTGAAAACAATTTTGGAAAAGAGATTGGAGAGGGTTTCTAGAAAGTATGTTGGAAAAGAGATTTTTAGAAAGAGAGATTTGAAAAAGAAAGTTTTTAGAAAGTATATAAAATATCTCGCTTTCCTAAAGCGATTCTAACCATAAGAAGGCTAGAACCACTCTAAGATAATGGTTTTAAAAACAACAATGATTTGAAAATATGGATCATATTGGTCACTTTAAATGTAACACTTTCTTAAAGCAACCCTAATCATGAAAAGGTTAGAATCACCTTAGGATTGTGATTTTGAAAACAAGTTTTGGAGAAGAAGATTTTAACACAAATTTTGAAAACGATTTTAATGCAAGTTTTGAAAACATGTTTGAAAATGAATTTTGGAGAGATACATGATCATGATATGCACAATGCAAGTTGGGGTCGTGAACATACAAGGTTAAAGGCTTCACCACATAATCAAGGGGACCGAACTCATGTGGTCTCTGGGTAGACTAAGAGAAAGCCCCCTACACGGTCACCTTCAATAGCCTAATCCTACACATAGATCGGGAAGTCCCTGGTTTCAAGCATGCGAGAGGGGGGGGGGGGGGAAGAAAATGAGAGATTAAAATAGAAGAAAACCCAAGTGGGTTCGCAGAGAGAAAAGAGAGGGGGGAGTGGGTAAACGTAAAGAGAGAGCCTACCTTGTGTCTTGTTTTATTCGCATTGTTTTGCTTGGTTTTATTTGCTTGTTTGCTTCGGTCCTCGCTTTGCTTTGCATCAGTCTTCAAGGGCTTGTCTTGATATTCGAGAGTATCGGGTTATAGCACTTCAGGTCTTCAATGGAGGCTTTGGAGGCCAATGTATGAGTGTATATGAGTGTATGTGAGTGTATGGGAGTGTATAGGAACTAGGGTTTGTGTATGAAAGCTAGGGTTTTGGAAAACCTAAAGAAGACTATGGTTTGGGGAGGCTACGAGCTCTGTATATGGAAGAGGAGAGTTTTTAGACCGAGTTTGCTGACCCCTTTCACGCTGGAAAAGGCTCTATATTTATAGAGAGTGAAATGACCTGGCGCTTATTGCAGTGGCACTAGGCAAAAAATCTTTCTAGCGCCACCACTAGGAGTGGTGACAAGCCAAAATTGGGCTTGGCGCCAGCCACTTAAGAAAGTTTTAAGGTCAGTAAGCAATGTATCTTTAGAAGACTTGGGCACCTGTACTAGTGAGTACCATGCAATTTTTAGCCTGGCTTTACTAGGAGTGACTCTGGAACGTCCAATAATGATCTAAAAGGGCCGGGAATGGCCTGGGAGGCCGAAAAGGGATTGAAACCCTTAGAACAGAGTCTTGGAGGCAATAAACTTGAAAAATGATGACAGGATATGTTCAAAGGGTTGACCGGGCCATTAGGGGCAAAACGGTCAATTAATACGAAAAGCTAAAAAAGACTTGAGAGCCTGGAAACATTAACCGAAATGTTCTAGGAGGTTACTGGTTTGATACCCAGAGCCGGTGTGGTCTGAAAAAGAGATTGGCCCATCAAGGGCAAAATGGTCATTTTGCACTCGGCGCCAAAGGTGGACCGTTCTACCATATTGGGGACTTGGGGTCTCGTCCTGGTCAACGGGTTTGAAGGGACTTACCGTTCCAAAAAGTTTCTTCGAAAACGTGCCGGACAAGATGGACTTACTGCCTCGAGAAATCAACTTTCTCGAGTGTGCCAGATTTAATTGGAATTGGAATTGGACTGGAATTGGACTGGAAAAGGGAACTTACCGTATTCGAGAAGACGTGGCCACTAGAATTGGACCGAACAATGCTCTAAGGGCATTTTGGTCATTTTGTCGCGATTTAGGCCCAAAGGGCCCGTGAAGCAGTTGATTGACGGGATTAGACTTGAAAAATGGAGTTGACTCAGAGTATGTCTATATCGACTTGAATACAAGTCTGGACGAACTGGAGACTACCAAGCGGGCAAAAATGGGGTATTTATAGCTGCCCTTCTTTTTCTATCTTTACTTGTTAAAGACAGAAAAGACAGAAAATGATAGAGTAAGAGTCACATGTTGACCGTGAGGCAGTTGGAGTGACGGACTGTGGAAATTTTCAAAAATGGAAGCTTGGAAATGGATATTGGGGCCCAAAAGGCCTTTGAAATCGAGTTTTGGCTGAAAAAAGGGCAAAGTTGCTCGGAATTGGGAATTGGCGCCACTAGCATTGGTGCCTTTGGTTGGTAGAATTGGCTTGGTACCACTACTAGTGGTGCCAGGCTTGGGATCAAAACTACAAACTTTTTAAGTTCAAACACTTGCGGGATTTTAGAAAATTTTTGCAAAATCGAGAGTTATTGCAAGGAAACCGACTTAGACATTGAAGAAGCACCTCTTAGGGACCACAAGGGATTGCCGGAAGTAGACGCCATTGGCGGAAAGTCACCGAAAGAGAAGATTTTGCCGGAGAGCTCTAAGAGGTGAGTTTTTGAGTTTAAGTGGATTGTGATGTGTAAAATTCCATTTGAACCATGTGAATAATGGAAATTGATGTTTCGATATGTTTTGAACACTGTGGTGAGATTTTTTTTTTGCATTTTGGTGCTTGTTTGATTGAATTTAAGTCATTTTACATGATTATGTGAAGGGAGTTTCTGCAGGAATTGGGGGTTTATCCCTACAGCTTTGGGCATTGAGCTTTTAGGCTAGATTTTTATACCGTGTGCCTTAGAAAAATGTGTTTAACAACCGTGTGAAGTTTTGTGATTTTTTGAAAACTTTTTGAATTTTTGTTTTTTAAAAAAATAGGAAAATACTTAGAAAAATAGGAAAAAAGAGAAAATTGAGAAATTATTAGAGTTTAGTGTTTAGGAAAAGGTAGGAATATATTAGAAAACATTTGAAATGATTTTGAGAAATTTTAGGATAACTTTGAAAATCATTGATTTGTTGGAAAATAAGACAAGCCTTTTTTGAAAAGTTTGGAAATTTGAAAAGTGTGTGCGGGTGTTAGTGCTATGTGATTGTGATGTTGTAGAGTGCATGGCTTGTGTTTTTATGTTGATGTCGTGAGTGTTGTAGGGACCATTTTTTAAACGAAACTCTGCCAAAATTTTTTCGAAATTAGGGAAAGAGTTGGAAAAGTTTTGGAATAAAATCTTTTTGAAGGAAAAAAGACAAAAAAAAACCCTAGAGGTTTAGAAAATTCCTTTTGACTCAAAGTTGGAAAATCAAAATGTGTAGGAAATTCATTTTAACACGGAAGCGGGATTTTAAAATCAAAATGTGTAGAAAATTCATTTTGACTTAGAAGACTAGATTTTTTTTTCTTTGGTTATCCTTATTACTATTTTCTTTTTTCTACTTTTATTTCTTATCTACATATACTGTATATTTAACACTTCTTACCTTGATTTACCTTTCAAGGATAACAGATACGGGTGATGATGGTTCCGAGAGGAGACGCTGCTCCAGGAAGGTAGCCCAGACATATTCTGCCAATGATTCCAGTCGATCCAGGGCTAGCCAGCTATCTGCTAGACAGGCATCGTCTAGTCAAAGTGGACGGGGGAGTAGGCCACCTATCGACCCCTTTCCTCCAGTTGAGCAGGCCCTTGAGGAGGAGATTGGTGCAGAGGAGGTGGTACCGGGTCTTGGCGATCAGGTGACTGGTTAAGGGAGAGCCTCCTTAAGAAATAGACAGACGGATGCTGATCTAGGCAACCTGGAGATACCAGATATTCCACCGCTGGGAGATCTTGCCTATCATCCCAGTGTGTATTCTAGACAGCATTTGCCCCTTTTGTGGGTACACACAGCTTTTAAAGGTGCTGTTCACCAGGTGTTTGTGACCATGTGGTAGGCCGCTTCATCCTATCGGGCTTTCTTGGCTAAGATTAGGTTTGGGGCTTTCATGGGATTACAAGCTAACCACCTAAACCAACATCTGGTACTGGCACTTATCAAGAGGTGGTTTGGAGAGATCGAGACCTTCCATTTTGTTGGCTTTGAGCTGGGTCCTACCCTCTTGGACTAGGCTATCATCAAGGGATTTTCCTTCATCAGTTGGCGGATCAACTTACAGTCAATCAGTAGAGACGAGGCATGCATTCTGCCAGACTTGCCCCTACCCGCACATTCTGCTTTCCCAGTTTCCTAGCTCAATCGGGATGCCAGTACCTTTACTATTGAGCCACCATCTGTTTGACGAGACATCATGAGGCGGCGACTTGTTCTATACATCATCTTCAGCTGCTTTTGTAATAACAACAAGTCACTCGTGCCTTTTCGACTGGTGAGTATAGTAGCTAATCTTGGGGCTTTGTCTAAGCTGGATTGGGGGTCCTTTTCCTTTGGCTGCTTCCTACAATCGATGCGGGTCCAGACCTCCTCTCGTTGGGGTAGCATGACTGGTTTTTGGTCTTTTCTTGTCTGATGGAGCTACGAGTACCTGCCTGTTCGTCGCCTTGCGGTTATTGAGGATGGCCTTTATCCTCGTGCTTTGAGGTGGGCTTGTGACCGGGTGTCCCAGTGATCGGAGATTACTGACTTCGTGACGCTACGGGCAAACCTGGAGTTGATCGAGGCAAGGGACGTGACTTGGCGGCCTTTTATTGGATTGGCTCATTATGAGACGGTGCGGTACTTGGTCCTGTTGTCCCTGTCGAGGGCTACTTTTCTCAGCGACGATTCTTAGGAGTCCTATCTAGGAGATCGACACTGGAGGCAATTTCATGAGGAGTTCCGATCAGTAGGAGATCCGCTAGAGTATATGTTTGGAGCTTTGGTGGCAGAAGTGCCTATCCCCTATCAGGAGCGTCAGCCAAGTGCCGGGTTCTTGCTTCCTCTAGAGTATATGTTTAAGGTAGTAGTCGGCAGATACGCTATGGGCCAGGAGGTGGTCGACAAGTGGCACCGTGCCGAGGGATACGTGCCCTAGGCTGAGTTTACAGCTGTGAGAGACCAAAGAGATTGATACCAGACAGAGTGAGATGAGTACCAGGTAGAGTTAGCTTCCTTATTCCTCCCAGCATTGTCAGATTGAAGCACAATCCTTGGGTTAGTAGGTTTAGGATCTTTGGACGAGGTTATGGATGACGACGGGATTGCAGTAGTATCCTTCATGGCCATAGTTCGAATGAGTTTGAGCATTTCATCCATCTTGGTCCTCATTTTGTTGATCTCTTTTCGAGAGACCTTATAAGCACCCCATTTTTGACCGCTCGGCGGTCTACAGTCCGTCCAGACTTGTATTCAAGTCAATGTGGACATATTTTGAGTCAAATTAACTTTCCAAGTCTACTCTCATCTATCCATCGCTTCGCAGGCCTGTCGAGCCCAAATAGTGGCAAAATAACCAAAATGCCCTTGGGAGCATTGTTTGGTCCAATTCTAAATTAGGCACGTCTTTCCAAAGACAGTAAGTCCCTTTTCTAATTCCAACAGGCACATCTTTCCAAAGGTGGTAAGTCCCCTTTTCAATTCCAATTCCAATCCCTCTCTCGAGAAAGTTGATTCCTCGAGACAATAAGTCTATCCAATCTGGCACGTTTTTCAAAGAAAGTCTCTTTGGAATGGTAAGTCCCTTCAAACCTGTCGACTGGGACGAGACTCCAAGTCCCCAAGATGGTAGAACGGTTCACCTTTGGCGCCTACTAGCCTACTAATACAGAAATGTCCGTTTCAGCACACCTTTCGAGAAAGTTAACTTCTCAGGCGCTGAATCCTTTTAGCAGCTTCTTGAGATTAGGCAGTCTCGGGAATGATCGCGAACCGTTAGAGTAGCGGAAGTACTCGTAAACATCGCAACCGTTAGAGTAGAGGAAATACTCGCAAACAGATCGATATAGGGAATTGCCAACAAACCCCTGTATCATGGGACCGCCGTCAGAGTGGCGGAAGCACTCAAAACCCAGGTCAACACCGGTGCCTGCTAGCCTTTTTCAATGAAAAATGACCAAATTGCCCCTAGGGCTATTTTTGGCACGTTTCTCGAGATAATACCTAAGTCTTCAGAACGGTAATTCCACCCTTCCAGGATTGTCTTAAAAGCAATCTGGCATGATTAGATGCCTTCTAGTTAGTTTTGGGCCAATTTCGAGACTTTCTGGTCAAGATGACCATTTTGTTCCTAGGCATCCAAATGCCTCGGGGACCACACCAGCTCTGGGAATCAAACTGCTAACCTCCTGAGAATACTTTTTATAGCATCCTTGACCTTCATTTATCTTTCTGGATCATTTCAAGTCAATTCCGGCAAACCCAGTGTAAAATGACCATTTTACCCCTAATAGGCTGGTCGCCTTTTCCGACCACACCGGCTCTGGGTATCAACCCAGTAACCTCCTGAGGCATTCTAAATAATGTTTCCAAGCCTCGAATCTTTTTCAGGGACATTCCGAGTCCATCTCGGTAGTTTTCCGATCCAATTGACCATTTTGCCCCTAATGGCTCGGTTAACCATTTTGACAAATCTTGTCATCCTTTTTTAAGTCTACTACCTCTGGGACACTGTTTTAAGTGTTCCTGTCCTTTTTTGACCTTCTGGGCCATTCCCGGTCCCTTGAAACCTTCCCGGACCTTCCGGAGTCACTCCTAGTGAAGTTAGGCTAAAAATTGCATAATAGCCACTAATACAGGCCCCCAAATCTTCTCAAGATACGTTGCTTGCCGACCTTAAAACTTTCTTAACTGGCTGGCGCCATTAGTAGTGGCGCCAATGTAAACTTTGGCCTAGCGCCACTGCAACAAGCGCTATGTCATTCCTTTGTCTATAAATACAAAGCCTCCTCCAACGTGAAAGAGGTCTAAAAACTCAGTCTAAAAACCCTACTCTTCGATATATAGAGCTCGTAGCCTTCCAAAACCCTAGTCTCCTTCAGGTTTTCCAAACCCTAGCCTCCGTACACAAATCCTAGCCTCCTATATACTCATACACTCTTATGTACTCATACACTAGCCTCAAACCCTCAATTGAAGGCTTGGATTGCTGCAACTACGAAGTTCTGAAGATCGAAGACAAACTCTTGAAGATTGAAGTAAAGACCGAAGCGAAGCAAGCAAAGCTAAGCAAAAAAAAGAAGACACAAGGTAGGCTTCTTAATTACGTTTATGCATCTTCCCCCTCTCTTCTCTCTCCTAACCCACTTGAGTTTTCTTCTATTTTAATCCCCCATTGTCGCGCCCAGATTTTTCCCACTCGAGGAATACTCACACAAGCGGAAAAAAAGCTGTACTCTCTCGTTAGAACTCATCCTCCTAGAAGAATGAGTGCGACTAGGTTTAAATTGAAATTTTGATTTGAATAAAGGGCTTTCGAAAAAGATTCGGAGTCGCAACCTAACTTGATTACGGTGAGTTAGGTCACCTAAAAACTAAGAATAATCCGAAGACTACACTTAGGGTTTTTGAAAACGGTTTTGAAAATACAACCTCTAGAGAGGGTTTTTAAGAAAACAGGTTGTTTGGCAACCTTTGAAAAATATTTAGCCCTTTTTGAAAAATAACTTCTTTTTGGTCTTTCGAAAACAGTGATCTAGGTTTAGAGGTTGGTTACGTGTAGGGAAGACGCACTAAGCCATCACCCTACCCCGCCCTTTCGGTACCTACATGTCAATCTACCCTAGATTCAACCAACTATAATTCAATCCTACCCACTTTGAAAAACAATGCTTGAAAAGAAACTAACATGATGTATGATATGCAAATGCAAGTTAAGAGAATTGAAAAATAGATTTCAAAAGAGATTGATTTGAAAATAGATTTGAAGAGATGGAATTGAAATTGGAAAGTTTGAAAATTGAAAGTAGAAATTTGAAAATAGAAATTTTGAAATTGGAATTTTGAAAATAGATTGGAATTTGAGATTTAAAAAATGTGGAGACTGCACCCATGAGGGTGGAATTGAAAGTTTGAAAAGTGTTGTGACCGCACCTATGAAGGTTGCCTACATATCCCTTTGGGGGAATCAGGTCAGTCGTAGTTCGGACAAGAGTCCGATGGAAAAGAGATTGATTTGAAGAGAGAGAGATTGGATTGGAAGAAAGAAATTGAATTGAAAATTGGATTTGATTTGAGATTAGAAGAGGAGATTGGAAATTGAAATTGAGAAGATTGGACTTTGATTTGAAGAGATAGATTTGGACTTGTTTTAGAAAGATGAAGGTTTAAGAAACCTAGACTTAAGAAAGATGAGACTTAGGAAAGACTCAAGAGTTTAAGAAAGATTAGATTTAGGAAAGGTTTGAATTAGGAAAGTTTTGAAATTAGGAAAGTTTGGAATTTAAGAAAGTTTGGACATTGGAAAGTTTTGAAAATTGGAAAGTTTGAAATTTAGAAAGTTTTGAAATAGGAAAGTATTGAATTTAGAAATGTTTTGAATTAGGAAAAGTTTAGTTTAAGAAAGGCTTAGAATTTAGAAAGTTTCAAGTTAATAAAATTTTGAATTTGGAAAGCTTAGAAATTGGAAAGATTTGAAATTTGAAAAGTTTAGAATTTAGGAAGTTTTAGATTTAGAAAGTCTTAACTTAAGAAAGTTTTGAATTTAGAAAGCTTAGAATTTTAGAAAGATTTGACATTTAGAAAATTTAAAATTTTGAAAGTTTTAGAGTTTGAGTTTTATAAAATCTTGAAATTAGGAAAGTTTGAGTTTAGGAAAGATTTGAACACTTGGATTTGGAAAGTTATGATTTGGAAAGAAGGTAGAATTAGGAAAGAGTTGAATTTAGAAAAGATTTGAAAGATTTTTATGTTCAAGTTTTGGAAACTTAAGATTTAGGAAATTGGAAGTTTAGGACGGATTTGAATTAGGAAAGATTTAGATTTTGAAATTTAAGGAAAGATTTAAAGTTTAGGTTTAAGAAACTTATGCTTTAAGAAAGTAGGAAATTAGGAAGGAGTTGAATTAAGAAAGGTTTGGATTAGAAACGGGTTGGATTTGGTTTTGAAAGAGAAGGTTTGATTTTGTTTCCAAAAACGGAGGATAGGATCTAGTTTCCTAAACGAGAAGATTGGATTTGGTTTCTAAAAGGGAAGATTTGATTTGACAAGGATTTGGAAAGGGAGATTCTAGAAACCCTAGATTTGGAAAATTATAGTTTCGACATAGAAAATAGGTTTTGGAAACGTGTATCGTTTGGATGTGAAAACAAGAGGTTTTGGAAACCTAGGTTTGGGGCAAAGTTTGAAAATCATGTTTTTGGAAAGAAAATTAGGGTTTCCTAATTGTGGGTTCTAGGGCTTGACTTGGGCTCTAAGGAAAGAGTTTTTGGAAAGTGCGTTTTTGAAAACAAAGATTTTGAAAGGAAATCCTAAATAGGAGTTTCTAGAGGGAAGAATTTTGGAAAGGATAGTTTTTGGAAAGAGATTTTTAAAGAAAAGGAGTTTTTGGAAAGTATGTTTTTGGAAACGAAAGTTTTGGAAGGAAAATCGTATAGGGGAATTTTTAGAAGGAAGATTTTGGAAAGAGAGTTTTTTAGAAAGATTTTTGGAAGGAGATTGTTGGAGAGAGTTTTTTAGGAAAGTGAATTTTGAGGAGAAAGAGTTTTTGGAAAGGAGTTGAAAAAGGAAGCTTTGAAAAATAGATTTTGGAGGGAGTTTTCGAAAACAACTTTGAAGAGAAGAGTTTTAGGAAAGTATATTGAAAGAGATTTTTTAGGAAGAGATTTGAAAAGAAAGTTTTTGGAAGGTATGAAAACGTCTCACTTCCCTAAAGCGATTCTAGCCATAAGAAGGCTAGAACCACTTTAAGAAGTGGTTTTGGAAAACAATAAGATTTGAAAATATAGACCAAAAAGGTCACTTTTAATGTAACACTTTCCTAAAGCAACCCTAGCCATGGAAAGGCTAGAATCACCCTAGAATTGTGGTTTTGAAAACAAGTTTTTGAAAAAGAGATTTTGATGTAATTTTGAAAACAAGTTTGAAAACGATTTTGAAAATGAGTTTGAAAACAAATTTTGGAAGATGCAAGATCATGATATGCACAATGCAAATTTGGGGTCGTGAACATACAAGGCTAAGGCTTCACCACATAATCAAGGGGGCCGGACCCACGTGGTCTCTGGTTAGACTAGAAGAAAGCCCCCAACACGGTGGCTCTCCAATAGGCCAATCCTACACATGGACCGGGAATCCCCTTGTTTCAAGCATGCAAATAAAGGGGGGGGGGCGAAGAGATGGGGGATTAAAATAGAGAAAACCCAAGTGGGTTAGGAGAGAGAAGAGAGAGGGGGGAAGTGTAGAAATTTAAATAGGGAGCCTACCGTATGTCTTGTTATTTTGCGCGCCTTGCTTTCTTCGGTTTTCAGTCTTGATATTCGTCTTCAATCTTCAAGAGCCGCCTTCAATCTTCAAACTTCAGAGTGCATCTCTTCAAGTCTTCGAATGAGGGTTGAAGGTTAGTGTATGAGTGTATGGGGGTGTGTATGAGTGTATAGGAGGCTAGGGTTTAGTATATGATGGTTAGGGTTTGGAAAACCTAGGGAAACTAGGGTTTAGGAGGTGCTCGAGTTTTGTATATCGAAATATAGGATTTTTAGATTGAGTTTACGCATCCCTTTCACGTTGAATGAGGCTCTGTATTTATAGAGGTTGGACAACACTGGCGCTTGTTGCAGTGGCGCTAGGCCAAAGTTTACACTGGCGCCACTCCTAGTGGCGCCATGCCATTTTTTGGCTTGGCGCCAGCCATTTAGGAAATGTTTAAGGTCGGCAAGCATCATATCTTTGACTAGATTTGGGCACCTGTACTAGTGACTACCATGCAATTTTTAGCCTGGCTTCACTATGAGTAGCTCCGGAAAGTCCGGGAATGATTTGAAGGAGCCGGAAATGACCCAAAAAGCCATAAAGGAGCAGGAACACTTAAAATAGTGTCCTGGAGGTATTTGACTTGAAAAGTGAGGATAAGATGTGTCGGAAAGGTTGACCGGGCCTTTAGGGGCAAAACAGTCAATCGGACCGGAAAACTACCGGGACAAACTCGGACTGTCCCAGAAGAAGCCTTTGGATCTAAAAAAATTATTTAGAATGTTCTCAGAGGTTTCCGGTTTGATCTCCAGTGCCGGCGTGGTCGGAAAAAGAGACCGGCCCACTAGGGGCAAAACGGTCATTTCACACTAGGTTGGCCGGTACTGACTCGGAATGATTCAGAAAGGTAAAAGGAGGTTGAGAACACTATAAAAAGTAGTCTCAAGAGGTTATCAGTTTGATACCCAGAGCCGGTGTTGTCGAAAAAAGAGACCGGCCCACCAGGGGCAAAACGGTCATTTTATAGGGGGTCGGCCGGAACTGACTCGGAATGATTCTGAAAGGTAAAGGAAAGTTGAGAATACTATAAAAAGTATTCTCAGAGGGTTACCGGTTTGATACCTAGAGCCGGTGTGGTTCCTGGGGCATTCGGATGCCAAGGGGTGAAATGGTCATCTTGACCGAAAAATCTCGGAAAAGGTCCAAAGGACAGTTTGGTCATTTTTTACCGAAGTGGGCTGACAGACACTGGTGTTGACCTAGGTTTTGAGTGTTTCCGCCAGCCTAACGGCGGTCGTCGTGACACAAGGGTTTGTTGGCAATTCCATATATCAACCTATTTGTGAGTATTTCCGCTACTCTAACGGTTTTGTGAGTATTTTCGCTACTCGGACCGTCTCGAGGAATAAACTGTCTCTAGAAAGGGATTGGAAAGGGGACTTATCGTCTCCGAAGAGACGCGCCTGCGTTGGAACCGTCTCGAGGAATAAACTGTCTCGAGAGTGGGATTGGAAAGGGGACTTATCGTCTCCGAAGAGACGCGCCTGCGTTGGAACCGTCTCGAGGAATAAACTATCTCGAGAGTGGGATTGGAAAGGGGTCTTATCGTCTCCGAAAAGACGTGCCTAGAGTGGAACCGTCTCGAGGAATAAACTGTCCCGAGAGTGGGATTGGAAAGGGGACTTATCGTCTCCGAAGAGACGCACCTGCGTTGGAACCGTCTCGAGGAATAAATTGTCTGAAGAGTGGGATTGGAAAGGGGTCTTATCATCTCCGAAAAGACGTGCCTAGAGTGGAACCGTCTCGAGGAATAAACTGTCTCGAGAGTTGGATTAGAAAGGGGTCTTACCGTCTCTAAAAAGACGTACCTGGAGTGGAACCGTCTCGAGGAATAAACTGTCTCGAGAGTGGGATTGGAAAGGGGTCTTATCGTCTCCGAAAAGACGTGCCTGGATTGGAACCGTCTCGAGGAATAAACTGTCTCGAGAGTGGGATTGGAAAGGAAAGGACAATGCCCCTAAGGGCATTTTGGTCATTTTGCCTTTATTTGGGCTTGACAGGCCCGCGAAGCAATGGACAGACGGGATTTGGACGTAGAGAATTGGTTTTGACAGGAATATGCCCACAATGACTTGAACACAAGTCTGGACGGAGTGTAGACTGCCGAGCGGTCAAAAATGGGGTGTTTACAGTTGCCCCTCTTTTTCTGTCTTTTCTTGTCAAAGACAAAACAATAAGAATAAGAGTCCCATGTTGACCGCGAGGCAGTCGGAGGGATGGACACTGGAAATCTTTCGACAACAAGGGTCGAAAACGGATAACGGGCCAGAAAGGCCTTCGAAAACGAGTTTTGGCAGGAAAAAGGGCAAAACTGCCCAAAATTTGGAACTAGCGCCACTAGTGGTGGTGCATTTAGCAGAAAATGCCTGGCGCCTCTGCTAGTGGCGCCAGGTTTGAAGTTAAAACCAGAAAATTCTAGTTTGAACGCTTTCGGGATTTAAAGAGTTTTTGGAGAATCCGAGAGTCTTCAAGTGGAAATTGACTTGAACCTTGAAGGAGCAACCCTTGGGGACCGTGGGTGATTGCCGGAAGGAGACCACATCACTGTAAAAGTCACCGAAAGAGAAGATTTCACCGGAGAACTTCCGAAGAGTGAGTTTTCAAATTTTGTTGATTTTGACGTGTAGAACTTCGTTTAAATCATGTGAATAGTGGAAATTAATGTTTTGATATGTTTTGAACACTTTGGTGATGTTGTTTTTGCATTTTGATGGTTGTTTGATTGAATTTGAATGATTTTTCATGATTATGCGAAGAGAGCTTTCTGCAAGAATAGGGGATTTGTTCCTACAGGCATGGGCATTGGGTTTTCTGGCTATATTTTTGTGCAATGTGCCTTAGAAAAATGCATTTGATAACCATATGAAGTTTCGTGATTTTTTGAAAACTCAGTGAATTTTTGATTTTTTGAAAAATAGAAAAATATTTAGAAAATTAGAAATAATTAGAAAATTCAAGAAATTGATGAAATTTTCTTAAAATTTGAAATTTGGAAAAAGATTGGAATATTTTTGAAAACATTTGAGGTGATTTTGAAAAATTTCGGAAGATGTTTGAAAACCATTGATTTATTTTAAAAATAAAACATGTGTTTTGAAAGTTTTGAAAAATTGAAACGTGTGCACGGGTGCCATTGTCATGTGATTGTTGGGAAAGTGTACATTCTGCATTTTGTGTTGGTTTTATGGGCGTTGTAGGGGCCATTCTTAAACGGGACTCTGCCGAAAATTTTTTAGAAATTAGGAAAGAGTTGGTTAAAGTTTTAGAAATAAAATCTTTTTGAAGGAAAAAGACGGAAAACCCTTGAAATTTGATTTAAAGTTGAAAAATCAAGATGTGCATGTAGGACATTTGTTTTGACTTATCATTCGAAGTCTTTTATTTATTTTGTTTATGTTAGTTGTTTATTTTATTTTACTGTTATTTAAACTGCATGGATGGTATATTAACATCACTTACCTTGACTTACCTTTTTCGGGATGGCAGACGCGGGTGATGACGGTTTTGAGAGGAGACGCCGCTCGGGAAAGGCGGCCCGGACAGATTCTACTGGCGGCTCTAGTCGATCTAGAGGTAGTCGACGATCCACCGGAGGATCCTCATCCAGTCAGAGTGGGCAGGGGAGTAGGCTACCTATCGACCCTTTTCCTCCGGTTGAGCAGGCTTTTGCCGAGGAGATTGATGCCGACGAGGAGGTACCGGGCCCCGGGGATCAGGTGACCAGTTATGGGAGAGCTTCTTCCAGGCAGAGGTAGCCGGATGCCGAGTTGGGAGATCTGCAGATACTGGATGTCCCACCACTCGGTGATCTTGCCTATCACCCCAGCGTGTATTCTAGACAGCATTTGCCGCCTCCACGGGTACATACAGCTTTTAGAGGGGCTATTCATCAGGTATTTGTGACCATGCAGCGGGCGCCCCCATCATATCGTGCCTTCTTGGCAGAGATCGGATTCGGCGCTTTTATGGGTTTACAAGCTGACCGCCTGAACTGACATTTGGTACTGGCACTTATTGAGAGGTGGTTCAGGGAGACCGGGACTTTTCATTTTGTCGGCTTCGAGTTAGGTCCCACTCCTTTGGATTGGGCGATTATTACAGGGCTCTCCTTTGTCGGCCGACGGATCACCCTGCACCCAATCAGCAAGGACGAGGCCTATTTGCTATTGGACTTGCCTCATCCTTAGCGTTCTGCTTTCCCGGTCTCTTGGATTAGTTAGGATGAGCGTACTTTTGCTACTGAGCCATCGCCTGCCAGGCGAGACATCATGAGACGGCGACTTTTGTTATATGTCATCTTTAGCTGCTTCTGCAACAACAACAAGTCACTCGTGCCGTGTCGTTTGGTGAGCATAGTAGCCAATCTTGGAGCCTTATCTGAGCTAGATTAGGGGTCCTTTTCTTTTGGCTGCTTTCTTCGATCGATGTGGGTTCGGACTTCTTCTCATTCGGGCAGCATGACTAGCTTCTGGCCTTTCCTTGTCTGGTGGAGTTACA
Source organism: Euryodendron excelsum (assembly GCA_033060915.1). Classification (NCBI taxonomy): domain Eukaryota; kingdom Viridiplantae; phylum Streptophyta; class Magnoliopsida; order Ericales; family Pentaphylacaceae; genus Euryodendron; species Euryodendron excelsum. The sequence continues at coordinate 1,120,691 of CM065396.1, forward strand.
AGTACCTGCCAGTGCGTCGCCATGCAGTTGTTAAGGATGATCTCTATCCTCACGCTTTGAGGTGGGCTCGTGACTGGGTAGCCCAACGATCGGAGATTACTGACTTTGTGACGCTCCGGGCTAACCTGGAGCTGATTGAGGCGAGGGATGTGACCTGGCGGCCCTTCATTGGATCAGTCCATTACGAGACAGTCCGGTACCTGGTCCCATTGTCCCTGTCGAGAGCTGCTTTTCTCAATGATGACACTTGGGAGTCCTATCTTGGAGAGCAGCACTGGCGGCAGTTTCACGAGGAGTTTCGATCAGCAGGGGCTCCGCCAGAGTATATGTTTGGAGCCCTGGTAGCGGGAGTGCCTATCCCCTACCAGGAGCGCCAACTAGGTGCCGAGTTCTTGCTTCCTCCGGATACGGATTATGCTGCACACTTTGGGGCTCATTTGGTTGGTGCCTTCACCCGGTTTGAGGTAGTAGTCGGCGGGTACGCTATTGGCCAGGATGTGGTTGACTTGTGGCGCCGTGCTGGACGATATGTGCCCCAGGCCGAGTTTACTGCTGTGAGAGACCAGAGAGACCAGTACCAGATGGAGCGGGACCAGTACCAGGCCGAGGTAGCTTCCCTGACGGCTCGGTTATCTCAGATTGGTGGTGGGGGGTAAATGTTATTCTCGCTTTGCTCCTTATTACTCTGCTGTTGCTTAGTTCCTTTTGTATGTAGCTGATTTCGGTTCTGTCTTCCCTGCAAGATGGTGGTGCTTCGAGTAGTTATCCTCCTCCTCCGATGCCGGGTTTCAGGGATTTTGGTCCAGATGATATCGACTTTGACCTGTGAGAGATGCCCCTTGTAGAGATTTTGATCCTATTTTGCCCCTTGTTCCTGAGATGTATTGATGTTAGACAGTTTTATTTTGCATAGTTTTGTATAAGGATGGATATTTATGGTACTTAGATGCACGGATAGACAGATACATGTGATCAGAGGCATGTAATGTATGATGATGTTAGATATCTATTACATGAGTTGATGCTGATGACTTTTATTTCTATAGGGAGTTATATCTTATGTGTGCAAAGGCCATGCTGATTTTTTTTTAATTTTTTTACCAATGCACAGGTCAGAAATATGTTAATAGAATGACACAGGGTGCTGTTAGCCTTGTAGTCCTGGGAATGGTAACTCCCTCCTCCTCGAGTATTTAGCCTCTCTTCTGTCTCAACCTTACCTTGATTGGATGATAGCACTTCGCACCTTTCTCAATCTTTTGATCACCTCTCACTCTCCGTCTTGGGGTTAGTGTATATGGTTATTGGGCTGAGGCTCTCGACTCTCGGAGTTTTAGCAACAACTTACCTGACCTTTGGCAGAGCGATAAGTGGCTAGTCATTTCAATCCGATAAGACTTTGTTTAGGACCATAATGTAGGCTAGTTTATGGGGGTTTTAGAAACAACGGGATATGCAGGCTCAAATTTGATGTTGTTTTCAATAGGGTTCAGATCCGTACCATCCTTGACTACTTTTAGTAGGATTAGCATCCTTCTTTAGTTTTGGCAGCGTATCCAACTCATTTAGATCAAACAATCTGCTTTCAATTAGAGGGGACTTTAATAGGGTTGTAATGTAGGCCATGGTTTTGGGGTTCTTGAAAGGAAGGATAAAGGCTCGAACTTATTGTTTCTACTGGGTTTCCTTATAACCTAGGATTACCTTTAAATTTCCTTCTTGTTTTTGACCATATACTTCTCAGGGTGACAATGACCTTGTCCTTTCACTCTTTCCGTGTACTTCTTGAGATAAACATGACTTTCTTTTCTTTCAATCCTTTTACTATGCCTTTGAAGTTGACTCAATCATGATTTTCTTCAGGCCTTTCTTTAGAATCATGGTTTCCCTTTTTCTTTTTTTTTTCTTCTTTTTTTTTTTTTTTGGCTTCTTGCCCCTTTGGCAACTCCTTTCCTTTGCTTGTTCTTTCTATGAATAACTTTTCGACCCTTTTCCCTTATATCTTTTCCTTGGCAGTTCAATATACCCAATGTGGGCGGTGATCCCTAGGCTGGGGTTTTGTTAAGAAAGGATAGGTAGCTCAACGGGTTTGGCAAGGGGTTGCTTTTGACTATATGAGAAATGAAATGAGGGCCTCTCTTCACTTTGAATTAGGTTGCTTGATCTATAGAGCTTTCATTGCTACCTTAGCACAGCGGGGGTGGATACCATTCCTAGAGTTCTCAAACTATTGTCTGCCCCAGTGTGGGGAGGACAGCCCTGGATCGGGGTTAACAAAGAAAACTTTGTTTGTTGCGAGGCTCTAGGGGTTAAGCAAAGGGAATATTAGCACATTTAGTTATTTATTCAGTTATTTATTCTTGATATGTGGGGGAATGAAAGATGGCTCCTCTTCCTCTTGATAAAGTAGCCACACATCGCTTAGCCTCAGAGTCTTGTAAGTGCTGCCTTTGGGTAGTATCCTCACTCATCCTTATTCTCTCTTTCTGTGGAAGGCTGATCATTTGGCGAGTGGTTAACTCATGCTATCACAACTTCAAGTTGGATCATTCCATAAGATAAACCACGCCCCTTGCGTGAAAAGTAGTCACTATTCCCAGAAGACATATAAGATAGCAGCAGTGAACAAAAGATTATCATTTGACTATTATTATCATTTTCATAGAAAGGAATAGAGTTCTTAAGCAAGAATGAAATGTAAACATCAATTTAAAGACAGAAAATAAAAGGGATAGGAAGAAAGTGGGTGTAAACACCCCTCTCTTGTACGCTTTTGCAAGGAATCCATTTTACTACGGCCTTGGGACAATTCCGACTTCTTCGATGCTCCATTCGCAACCCGGATCCTCAGCCAAGGCGAGACAAGCAAAAGTTTCTCCTAGAGCTCCAAAGGCGTTGACACTATTGATGCGGTTGTCAGCCTCCTTCTTATTCTTTGCAGCAGGTTCTTCTGTAAACAGGGTGACCAGCTCACCCCCTTCCAATTCGAATGGCTCTGCTCGTTCTCTTAGCTCTTCTAGTCCCCAACCCATGTCGTCATAGTTGTACTCAATTACGGGCCAAGGGTTTTCCAGCAAGTGACTTTCAGCTGCGGCATACTTCGGGTGTAGAAATTCATCACCCCACCCATCGGCAGTTATGCTTTCGATGTGTTCTTCCTTTGGCAACATTGGCTCTTCAATGGGCCAGTCAAAAGCATCAGGCACCTCATCGGGGTCATAGAGATAAATTGGGCATAGTGGGAGATCTTCCTTCCAGTCATTTTCTTCATCGGCCTCCCAATCGCTCTCATAACCTTCGGCCTCGAACTCGTCAATTTCTCCCTCGCCTCCCATCTCTACTAGTATCATATTGATGGTGTGATCTGGCAGAGGGTTAGCAGTCACATTGGGAGTGGGAGCAGGTTTTACCGGCTGCAGATCGATGGTCTTATTGTCGATCAGGTCTTGGATCTTGTGCTTGAGAGCAAAGCAGCTTTCGGTGTCATGCCCCTGTCCACCTGAATGATATTCACATGTAAGAGTGGCATTAAAGGTCGGGGGCAGAGGGCTTGGCAACAGGCGAGTAGGGACGGGCTTTAAGATGTTGTTCTTTAGAAGGCTATGGTAGGCCTCGGTTTGGGTGCAGGCTAAGGCGTCGAAGGTGTGGATACGTCGAGCAGGTCTATTGAAGTTGGGTCGTGCCCCAGCAGGACCATAGTTTGGGGTTGGAGCAGGCATGGTCAAGGTGGGCAAGGGCAGGACTGGGGGTGATTATAGTGGGGGTCGGTATTGGGGTGGTTGGCTTGGCAGAATAGCAGACACTTTACTTTCCTTCCTGATCGTGCCCCTTATATTAGCCACCTTCTTGGCTATGTTGGTGGTATTTTCTCCAGTCTTGGCATAGGGATCTATGATTCTTCCTGTCTTGAGGCCGTTTTCTATCATTTCCCCCTGCATGATGAGTTCGGAGAAACTTTTTCCCATGCTTGTGTAGAGCTTCTCATAGAATATACCTTGGAAAGTATGTACAAATAGTTGTACATACTCCTTCTCTTCCAGCGGAGGGTTCACTTGTGCGGTGGCCTCCCTCCATCTTAGAGCATATGCTTTAAAGCTCTCCTTCTCACCCTTACTCATCGTCATCAAGGACCAGCGATCGGAAGTGAGATCAATGTTGTGATGGTATTGGGCTTTGAACACATTGACTAGCTCCATCCAGGTGGTGATCTTCCTTAAGTCCAGACGAGCAAACCATTGCAGAGCCGACCTCGTGAGGTTGTATTGGAATAACTGCATAAGGAGCTTCGGGTTGTTGCCATGTCCACTAAGCGCTCCAGCATATAGACGTAGATGAGCAACGAGGTTACCGGTACCGTCGTACTTCTGGAAGTCAGGCATTTTAAACTTAGCAGGCCTCGGGTGGTCAGGGAAGAAACAGAGCTCATCATAGGAAGTGAACCCATAAGTATCGTGGCCATGGAGACTTCACAACGAATCCTCCAATCCTTGGATTTTTAGACTGAGAGGGTCTAAAGAGGCCTTCTTTGTAGCAGGTGAAAGCAATATGGTCTCTTTTCCTTCAGTGTTGACCCCTTTGGCGTCTTCCTTAGTCCTCCCAGCACTGTCGGACTGAAGCATGATCCTTGGATTAGCGGGTTCAAGGTCTTTAGATGAAGTCATTGATGATGACGAGACCGCAGTAGCATCCTTCATGGCCAGAGTTTGAATGAGTTTGAGCATCTCATCCATCTTAGTTCTCATTTCATTAACTTCCTCTCGAGAGACTTGAGAGGATTCTTCAGGGTTAGCAGCCATCAGTGATGCTTTGTGCCGAGTGATAATAGGATCCCTAGGTGGATGTTGCCCCTTTTTTAGAGCAATGTTGACTCAGTACGAGGTGACTTCTGTAAATAGAAATAAAAAGGAAAAAAGAAAAAGACAAAAACACAAGTCACAAGTTAGTTTTTGGTTTTCAAAGAACTTTATGCAATGCATGTCCTAGGGTGTCCCTCTTAAAGAGGGAAACTAGCCATGATGTATTGACTCACTTTTGGAGATAGGGGATTTGCCCCTGTATGCAGATACCTTACTGTCAGATAGGAACCTTCAATCATCTATGCATTCATTCATAAAAATAAAGAAGTACATTAAATTTTGGGTTTGAGATACAAAAGAATTGAAATGCATTTTAATAGGGGGAGGGGGAACATTTTCCTTTGGACTTCCACCTATCTATTTTTACAAAGGGAAACCCTAAACTACTCTTGAGTCTTTGGATTTGCCTTCCTTGGATTTGATGTCAAGGAGGTCGTTGAGAGACCTTGTTGATTGATTGCCCCTTGTCTTCTTGGCAACTATATCTCCGTGAGCATAGAGGGATTGGGGCCCCTCTTATGGAATGAATTGAGATGCATACAATGAGTCCTTAGGGTTACGTGGGAACCCTTAGGGTTTAGGTAGGTTTAATGCAAGGGAGAGTGACACCAAATCAACGGGTTGATCATATGCATGAGAATGCAGTGACTTGAGTTACTTATAACTCTTGTCTTGTCATGGACTATTGAATGCATGAGCATGGATACGCAAAGAGTATAAGGAGAGAGAATGCAATAGTAAAATAAACGTGCATGCATGAGCAGTTAGACAGACATTATAACAGTATAAATACAAACATTATAACAGCAGGTATAAAATGAAAGTAAGAGCAGTTGCTCTTTCCTCCGTGATTTTGAAAACATTGCTCATGTCTTAAATCCGACAGAGGTTCGGCTATGCATGGTGTCTATATGAGTATGAGGTTGAGGGTTGACTAATGCGTCCTAAAAAGGCTTGGTCCTCAGATCTTCAAACCTAGGCCCACTCCTCGAGGTGGTGCCATGATCGGTTGGTGATCCGAGCAGGGGAACCATCAAGAGGCCGTAGGCGAAGAAACTGACACAGCATCTTGCCCACAACCAATATACCGTTCCCCCTTTCTAACTAGAGAGGACATATCAGGGTATGCAAGTATGCAGAATACGAGTGCACATGCAGTGTGTGTGTGATTTTTAAAATTGGAGGAAAGGGCCCAACAACTCCCATTCATCTTGTACATCACATTCATGCAAAGCAGTTAATAAAACTTAAGCAAAAAGCACACCTACAAAACAAAGATGCAAGTGTTAGTATGTGGATGACAAACAGAATACAAGATAATATGAATGAATTCATTTTTTTTTTTTTTTGAAAAAAATTTTGAAAATTTAGTTTTGAAAATTTAAAGTGAATGGGATTGAACCAAGTTAATTGAAGACTCTACATGGGTTAAGGGTAAAGAGACACGACTACGGCCTAACCCTCTAAGTGTCCCTAGCGGAGTCGCCAACTGTTGCGTCCAGATTTTTCCCACTCGAGGAATACTCACACAAGTAGGAAAAATGATGTACTCTCTCGTTAGAACTCATCCTCCTAGAAGAATGAGTGCGACTAGGTTTAAATTGAAAATTTGATTTGAATAAAGGGCTTTTGAAAAAGATTCGGAGTCGCCACCTAACTTGATTAAGGTGAGTTAGGTCACCTAAAAACTAAGAATAATCCGAATATTACACTTAGGGTTTTTGAAAATAGTTTTGAAAATACTACCTCCAGAGAGGGTTTTTAAGAAAACAGGTTGTTTGGCAACCTTTGAAAAATATTTAGCCCTTTTTGAAAAATAACTCCTTTTTGGTCTTTCAAAAACAATGATCTAGGTTCGGAGGTTGGTTACGTGTAGGGAAGACGCACTAAGCCATCACGCTACCCCGCCCTTTCGGTACCTACATGTCAATCTACCCTAGATTCACTTATGAGAGTCTTCAACCAACTATAATTCAATCCTACCCACTTTGAAAAACAATGCTTGAAAAGAAACTAACATGATGTATGATATGCAAGTGCAAGTTAAGAGAATTGAAAAATAGATTTGAAAAGAGATTGATCTGAAATTGATTTGATTTGAAAATAGATTTGAAGAGATGGAATTGAAATTGGAAAGTTTGAAAATTGAAAGTAGAAATTTGAAAATAGAAATTTTGAAATTGGAATTTTGAAAATAGATTGGAATTTGAGATTTGAAAAATGCGGAGACCGCACCCATGAGGGTGGAATTGAAAGTTTGAAAAGTGTTGTGACCACACCTATGAAGGTTGCCTACGTATCCCTTTGGGGGAATCAGGTCAGTCGTAGTTCGGACAAGAGTCCGATTTAAAAGAGATTGATTTGAAGAGAGAGAGATTGGATTGGAAGAAAGAAATTGAATTGAAAATTGGATTTGATTTGAGATTAGAAGAGGAGATTGGAAATTGAAATTGAGAAGATTAGACTTTGATTTGAAGAGATAGATTTGGACTTGTTTTAGAAAGATGAAGGTTTAAGAAACCTATACTTAAGAAAGATGAGACTTAGGAAAGACTTAAGAGTTTAAGAAAGATTAGATTTAGGAAAGGTTTGAATTAGGAAAGTTTTGAAATTAGGAAAGTTTGAAATTTAAGAAAGTTTGGACATTGGAAAGTTTTGAAAATTGGAAAGTTTGGAATTTAGAAAGTTTTGAAATAGGAAAGTATTGAATTTAGAAATGTTTTGAATTAGGAAAAGTTTAGTTTAAGAAAGGCTTAGAATTTAGAAAGTTTCAAGTTAAGAAAGTTTTGAATTTGGAAAGCTTAGAATTTGGAAAGATTTGAAATTTGGAAAGTTTAGAATTTAGGAAGTTTTAGATTTAGAAAGTCTTAACTTAAGAAAGTTTTGAATTTAGAAAGCTTAGAATTTTAGAAAGATTTGACATTTAGAAAGTTTAAGATTTTGAAAGTTTTAGAGTTTGAGTTTTAGAAAATCTTGAAATTAGGAAAGGTTGAGTTTAGGAAAGATTTGGAAACTTGAATTTGGAAAGTTATGATTTGGAAAGAAGGTAGAATTAGGAAAGAGTTGAATTTAGAAAAGATTTGAAAGTTGAGTTTTAAAATTTAGGAAAGATTTTTATGTTCAAGTTTTGGAAACTTAAGATTTAGGAAATTGGAAGTTCAGGACGGATTTGAATTAGAAAAGATTTAGATTTTGAAATTTAAGAAAAGATTTAAAGTTTAGGTTTAAGAAACTTATGGTTTAAGAAAGTAGGAAATTAGGAAGGAGTTGAATTAAGAAAGGTTTGGATTAGAAAGGGGTTGGATTTGGTTTTAAAAAGAGAAGGTTTGATTTTGTTTCCAAAAACGGAGAATAGAATCTAGTTTCCTAAACGGGAAAATTAGATTTGGTTTCTAAAAGGGAAGATTTGATTTGACAAGGATTTGGAAAGGGAGATTCTAGAAACCTTAGATTTGGAAAATTATAGTTTCGACATAGAAAATAGGTTTTGGAAACGTGTATCGTTTGGATGTGAAAACAAGAGATTTTGAAAACCTAGGTTTGGGGCAAAGTTTGAAAACCATGTTTTTGGAAAGAAAATTAGGGTTTCCTAATTGTGGGTTCTAGGGCTTGACTTGGGCTCTAAGGAAAGAGTTTTTGGAAAGTGCGTTTTTGGAAACAAAGATTTTGGAAGGAAATCCTAAATAGGAGTTTGTAGAGGGAAGAATTTTTTGGAAAGGATAGTTTTTGGAAAGAGATTTTTAAAGAACAGGAGTTTTTGGAAAGTGTGTTTTTGGAAATGAAGGTTTTGGAAGGAAAATCCTATAGGGGAATTTCTAGAAGGAAGATTTTCGAAAGAGCGTTTTTTAGAAAGATTTTTGGAAGGAGATTGTTGGAGAGAGTTTTTTAGGAAAGTGAGTTTAGGGAGTGTTTTTAGAAAGTGAATTTTGAGGAAAAAGAGTTTTTGGAAAGGAGTTGAAAAAGAAAGCTTTGAAAAATAGATTTTGGAGGGAGTTTTCGAAACCAACTTTGAAAAGCAGAGTTTTAGGAAAGTATATTGAAAGAGATTTTTTAGGAAGAGATTTGAAAAGAAAGTTTTTGGAAGGTATGAAAATGTCTCACTTCCCTAAAGCGATTCTAGCCATAAGAAGGCTTGAACCAGTTTAAGAAAGTGGTTTTTGAAAACAATAAGATTTGAAAATATAGACCAAAAAGGTCACTTTTAATGTAACACTTTCCTAAAGCAACCCTAGACATGGAAAGGCTAGAATCACCCTAGAATTGTGGTTTTGAAAACAAGTTTTTGAAAAAGAGATTTCGATGCAATTTTGAAAACAAGTTTGAAAACGAGTTTGAAAACGAATTTTGGAAGATGCAAGATCATGATATGCACAATGTAAATTTGGGGTCGTGAACATACAAGGCTAAGGCTTCACCACATAATCAAGGGGGCTGGACCCACGTGGTCTGGTTAGACTAGAAGAAAGCCCCCAACACGGTGGCTCTCCAATAGCCCAATCCTACACATGGACCGGGAATCCCCTTGTTTCAAGCATGCAAAGAAAGGGGGGGGAAAGAGATGGGGGATTAAAATAGAGAAAACCCAAGTGGGTTAGGAGAGAGAAGAGAGAGGGGGGAAGTGCGGAAATTTAAATAGGGAGCCTACCGTATGCCTTGTTATTTTGCAAGCCTTGCTTTCTTCGGTCTTCGGTCTTGATCTTCGTCTTCAATCTTCAAGAGCCACCTTCAATCTTCAAACTTCAGAGTGCAACTCTTCAAGTCTTCGAATGAGGGTTGAAGGTTAGTGTATGAGTTTATGGGGGTGTGTATGAGTATATAGGAGGCTAGGGTTTAGTGTATGGTGGTTAGGGTTTGGAAAACCTAGGGAAACTAGGGTTTAGGAGGTGCTCGAGTTCTGTATATCAAAATATAGGATTTTTATATTGAGTTTACGCATCCCTTTCACGTTGAATGAGGCTCTGTATTTATAAAGGTTGGACAACACTGGCGCCTGTTGCAGTGGCGCTAGGCTAAAGTTTATACTAGCGCCACTAGGAGTGGCACCAGGCCATTTTTTGGCTTGGTGCCAGCCATTTAGGAAATGTTTAAGGTCGGCAAACAACATATCTTTGACTAGATTTGGGCGCCTGTACTAGTGACTAGTACGCAATTTTTAGCCTGACTTCACTAGGAGTGGCTCCGAAAAGTCCGGGAATGATTTGAAGGAGGCAGGAATGACCCAGAAAGCCGGAAAGGAGCAGAAACACTTAAAATAATGTCCTGGAGGTATTTGACTTGAAAAGTGAGGATAAGATGTGTCGGAAAGGTTGATTGGGCCTTTAGGGGTAAAACGGTCAATCGGATCGGGAAACTGCCAGGACAAACTCGGACTGTCCCAGAAGAAGCCTTGGGATCTGAAAACATTATTCAGAATGTTCCCAGAGGTTGCCAATTTGATATCCAGAGCCGGCGTGGTCGGAAAAAGAGACCGGCCCACTAGGGGCAAAACGGTTGTTTCACACTGGGTTGGCCGGAACTGACTCGGAATGATCCGGAAAGGTAAAAGGAGGTTGAGAACACTATAAAAAGAAGTCTCAGGAGGTTACCGATTTGATACCCAAAGCCGGTGTAGTCGAAAAAGGAGACCAGCCCACCAGGGGCAAAACGGTCATTTTGTACCGGGTTGGCCGGAACTGACTCGGAATGATCCGGAAAGGTAAAGGAAGGTTGAGAATACTATAAAAAGTATTCTCAGAGGGTTACCAGTTTGATACCCAGAGCCAATGTGGTTCCCGGGGCATTCGGATGCCAAGGGGCGAAATGGTCATCTTGACCGAAAAATCTCGAAAAAGGTCCAAAGGGCAGTTTGGTCATTTTTCACCGAAGTGGGCTAACAGACACTGGTGTTGACTTGGGTTTTGAGTGTTTCTGCCACTCTAACAGCGGTCGTCGTGACACAGGGGTTTGTTGGCAATTCCCTATATCGACCTATTTGTGAGTATTTCCGCTACTCTAACGGTTTTGTGAGTATTTTCGCTATTCGGACCGTCTCGAGGAATAAACTGTCTTGAGAGAGGGATTGGAAAGGGGACTTATCGTCTTCGAAGAGATGCGCCTGGGTTGGAACCGTCTCGAGGAATAAACTGTCTCGAGAGTGGGATTGGAAAGGGGACTTATCGTCTCCGAAGAGACGCGCCTGGGTTGGAACCGTCTCGAGGAATAAACTATCTGGAGAGTGGGATTGAAAAGGGGACTTATCGTCTCCGAAGAGACGCGCCTAGGTTAGAACCATCTCGAGGAATAAACTGTCTCGAGAGTGGGATTGAAAAGGGGTCTTATCGTCTCCGAAAAGATGTGCCTAGAGTGGAACCGTCTCGAAGAGTAAACTGTCTCGAGAGTAGGATTGGAAAGGGGTCTTACCATCTTCAAAAAGACGTGCCTGGAGTGGAACCGTCTCGAGGAATAAACTGTCTCGAGAGTGGGATTGGAAAGGGGTCTTATCGTCTCCGAAAAGACGTGCCTGGATTGGAACCGTCTCGAGGAATAAACTGTCTCGAGAGTGGGATTGGAAAGGAAAGGACAATACTCCTAAGGGCATTTTGGTCATTTTGCCTTTATTTGGGCCTGAAAGGCCGGCGAAGCGATGGACAGACGGGATTTGGACCTAGAGAATTGGTTTCGATAGGAATATGCCCACAATGACTTGAACACAAGTCTGGACGAAGTGTAGACTACCGAGCGGTCAAAAATGGGGTGCTTACACCCACCTTTTTCTCCCCCTTTCTTTGCATGCTTAAAACAAGGGACTTCCCGGTCCATGTGTAGGACTAGGCTATCGGAGAGTCACCGTGTCGAGGGATTTCTTTTAGTCTAATCGGATACCACGTGGATTCGGCCCAATTGATTATGTGGTGAAGCCTTAACCTTGTATGTTCACGACCCTAATTTGTATTGTGCATATCATGATCTTGCATTCCTCCAAAATTCGTTTTTAAACTTGTTTTCAAAAACTTGCGTTAACTTCATTTTCAAACTTGCATCAAAACCTTCTTTTTCAAAACTTGTTTTCAAAATCATAATCCTAAGGTGATTCTAGCCTTTCTATGGTAAGGGTTGCTTTAAATATTTAAAGTGAGTAATATGGTCCATATTTTCAAAATCCATGTTGTTTTCAAAAGCACTATCTTAAAGTGGCACTAACCTTCTTATGGTTAGAATCGCTTTAGGAAAGTGAGATATTTTTATAAGCTTTCTAAAAGCTCTCTTTTCAAATCTCTCTCTCTAAAATTCGCTTTTCCAACATGCTTTCCATAAACTCTCTCCAATTTCCTTTCTAAAATTGTTTTCAAAAAATTTCGTCCAAACATTTATTTTTCAAAACTTCTTTTTAAACTCCTTTCCAAAAAGTTCTCTTCAAAATTCCTTCCTAAAAACACTCCCTAGGTTTCTTTCTTAGAAAACTCTTTCCAACAATCTCCATCCAAAACTCCCCTTCCAAAAACTCTCTCATTTCAAATTCACTTTCTAAAAACTTCTCTCTAGGATTCTTTCAAAAAATCTCCCTTTTTAAAAACTCACTTTCCAGAAACCTCTCTTCTTAGAGCCCAAGTCAAGCCCTAGAGTCAACAATTAGGAAATCCTAATTTTTCTTCCCAAAAACAAGATTTCTAATCCCTTATTTTGGCCTCAAAACTTAGGTTTTCAAAACCTCTTGTTTTCTACATCAAAATTATATATATTTCCAAAACCCCTTTTTTACATCAAAACTATAGTCTTCTAAATCTAGGGTTTCTAAAACTTCCCCTTCCAAATCCATGACAAATCCAATCTTCCCTTTAGGAAATCAAATCCAATCTTTCATTTAGGAAACTAAATCCAACCTCCCTTTTAGGAAACTAGATCCTATCCTCCGTTTTTGGAAACAAAATCAAAACACCTCTTTTAGAAACTAAATCCAATCCCTTGTTTTAGGAAATAGGAATCTTAACCCTTTGTAGTCTAAACCTTTCCTAATTTCACTCCTTCCTAATCTCATACTTTTCTAAACCATAAGTTTCCTAAACCTAAACTTTTAAATCTTTCCTTAAACTTTAAGCTCCCAAATCTTTCATAATTCAACCCTTTCCTACTTCCATCCCTTTCCAAGTCTTAACTTTCCAAATCTAAGTTTTCAAACCCTTCTTAAACTCAAACCTTTCTAAATTTCAAGACTTTCTAAAACTCAAACTACAATCTTTCTAAAAAAATTCTAGCTTTCTAAATTCCAAATCTTTTAAAACTTAAAACTTCCTTAAGCCAAAACTTTCCAAATTCCAAACTCTTAATTTAAAACTTTCCAAATCCAAAACTTTCTTAAGTTAAAGCTTTCTAAATCCTAAGCTTTCCAAATTTAAATCTTTCTTAAGTCAAACTTTTCCTAATTCAAATCTTTCCAAACATCAACTTTTTCTTAAAAGTAAACTTCCTTGATTTCAAAACTTCCCTATTTCAAATCTTTCTAAATTCAAAACTTTCTAAATTCTAAGCTTTTTTAAGTTGAAACTTTCTAAGTCCTAAACTTTCTAAATTCTAAATCTTTCATAAATCAAAACTTTCCTAATTCGAAATCCTTTCTAAATTCTAAAACTTCCCTAAAATGAAACTTTCCTAATTCGAACCTTTCCTAAATCCAATCTTTCTTAAACTCTCAAGTTTTTCCTAAGTCTCATCTTTCTTAAGTCTAGGTTTCCTAAACCTCTATATTTCCAAATCAAAGTCCAATCTTTCCAAATTCCAATTTCCAATTTTCAATCTTCTAAGTTCAAATCAAACTCCTTCTTCCAATGAAACTCTTTTTCGAATCCAATCTTCTATTTTCTATTGGACTCTTGTCCGAACTACGACTGACCTAATTCCGCCAAAGGGATACGTAGGCAACCCTCATGGGTGCGGCACAACCTTTTTCAAATTTCTAATTCTACAACCTTTTTCAAGTTTCTAATTCCACAACTTTTTTTCAATCTCAAATTCCATAACTTCTTTCCAATTTTCAATTTCCAACTTTCAATTCCATAATCTATTTTCAAGTTTCCAATTCCAAATTTCTATTTCAAAATCTCTATTTCTAATTTCTAAAACTTTCTAGTTTCATAATTCTTTTCAAATCTCTTTTAAATCAAATCAATTTCTTTTCAAATCTATTTTCCAACTTTCTTCTCTTGCAATTGCATATCGTGCATCATGTTTTTTTAAACATTATTTTTCTAAAGTGGATAGGATTGGACATTTGTTAGTTGAAGACTCTCATAGGTGAATTTAGGGTAAATAGACATGTAGGTACCACAAGGGCGGGGTAGGGTGATGGCTTAGTGAGTCTTCCCTACACATAACCAACCTTCGAACCTAGGATCATTGTTTTCGATATACCAAAATAGAGTTATGTTTCAAAAAATGACTTAATATTTTCTAAAGGTTGCTAAACAACCTGTTTTCTTAAAAACCCTCTCTTGAGGAGATGTTTTTCCAAAATCGTTTTCAAAAATCCTAAGTGTAGTTTTCAGATTGTGCTTAGTTTTTAGGTGACCTAACTCACCTTAATCAAGTTAGGTGGCGACTCCAAATGTTTTCCAAAAGCCCTTTATTCAAATCAATTTTCAATTCAAATATAATCGCACTCATTCTTCTAGGAGGGTGATTTCTAACGAGAGAGTACAGTGTTTTTTCTACTTGTGTGTGTATTCTTCGAGTGCGAAAAATTTGGGCGCAATAGCTGGCGACTCCACTAGGGATACTTATAGGGTTAGGCCGTAGTCATGTCTCTTTACCCTTCACCCATATAGAGTCTTCAATTAACTTGTTCAATCCTATTCACTTTAAATTTTCAAAAACAAATTTTCAAAATTATTTTAAAAAAACATGCATTTATTCATATTATCTCGTATCATGTTTTCCATTCACATACCGACTCTTACATCTTTGTTTTGTAGGTGCGTTTTTTGTTTAAATTTTATTAACTACTATGCATGAATGTGATGAACAGAATGAATAGGAGTTGTTGGGCTCTTTCCTCCACTTTTAAAAATCACACACACACTGTATGTGCACCTGCATTCTGCATACTTGCATTTTTAGTTAGAAAGGGGGAATGGTATATTGGTTGTGGGCAAAATGATGTGTCAGTTTCTTCGCCTATGGCCTCTTGATGGTTCCCCCACTCGGATCACCAACAGATCATGGCACTATCTCGGGGAGTGGGCCTAGGTTTGAAGATCCGAGGACCGAGCCTTTTTAGGACGCATTAGTCAACCCTCAACCTCATGCTCATATAGACACCTTGTATAGCCGAACCTCTGCCGGATTTAAGACACGCGCATCGTTTTCCAAAACCATGGAGGAAAGGGTGACTGCTCTTACTTTTATTTATACCTGCTTATTCTTGTTGTTATAATGACTCTATTCTTACTGTTATAATGCATATCTAACTGCTCACACATGCATATGTACTTCAACTGTATTCTCTCTCCTTATACTCTATGCTTCCATTGTCATGCATTTCATATTCCATGTCAAGACGAGAGTTCCAAGTAACTCAAGTCACTGCATTCTCATGCATATGATCAACCCATTGAGAGTGACACTTAGTTCACTCTCCCTTACATTAAACCTACCTAAACCCTAAGGGTTCCCACGTAACCCTAAGGACTCATGGCATGTTGTCACGCCCAGATTTTTCGCACTCGAGGAATACTCACACAAGCAGAAAAAATGATGTACTTTCTCGTTAGAACTCACCCTCCTAAAAGAATGAGTGCGACTAGGTTTGAATTGAAAACAAGTTTGAATAAAGGGCTTTTGAAAAAGATTCGGAGTCGCCACCTAACTTGATTAAGGTGAGTTAGGTCATCTAAAAACTAAGAGTAATCCGAAGACTACACTTAGGGTTTTTGAAAAACAATTTTGGAAAACATCCTCAAGAGAGGGTTTTTTAGAAAACAGGTTGTTTGGCAACCTTTTGAAAACATTTAGCCCTTTTTTTGAAAAATAACTCCGTTTGGTCTTTCGAAAATAGTGATCTAAGTTCGGAGGTTGGTTACGTGTAGGGAAGACACACTAAGCTATCACCCTACCCGGCCCTTTCGGTACCTACATGTCAATCTACCCTAAATTCACCTATGAGAGTCTTCGACTAACTATAACTCAATCCTATCCACTTTGAAAAAACTATGCTTGAAAAGAAACTAACATGATGCATGATATGCAAGTGTAAGTTAAGAGAATTGAAAAATAGATTTTGAAAGAAATTGATTTGATTTGAAAATAGATTTGAAGAGATGGAATTGAAATTGGAAAGTTTGCAAATTTGAAAATAGATTGGAATTTGAGATTTGAAAAATGTGGAGACCACACCCATGAGGGTGGAATTGAAAGTTTGAAAAGTGTTGTGACCGCACCTATGAAGGTTGCCTCCGTATCCCTTTGGGGGAATCAGGTCAGTCGTAGTTCGGACCAGAGTCCGATTGAAAATAGATTGATTTGAAGAGAGAGATTGAATTGGAAATTGGATTTGATTTGAGATTAGAAAAGGAGATTGAAAATTGAAATTGAGAAGATCAGACTTTGATTTGAAGAGATAGATTTGGACGTGTTTTGAAACAGAGAAGGTTTGAGAAAACCCAGACTTAGGAAGGAGAAGAGACTTGGAAGATTTGGAAAGGTTAGATTTTAGGAGATGTTCGAATTAGGAAATGTCCGATTTAGGAAAGTTTCGAATTAGGAAAGTTTCATTTTTGGAAAGTTTCAAATTAGAAAAGCTTTGAATTAGGAAAGTTTGGAACTTAAGAAAGTTTCAACTTAGGAAAGTTTTGAAAATTGAAATGTTTTGAAATAGGAAAGTATTGAGGTTTAGGAAAGTTTTCACTTTAGGAAAGTTTTGAAATGGGAAAGTATTGAATTTAGAAATGTTTTGAATTAGGGAAGTTTCAACTTAGGTAAGTGTTGTTTTAGGAAGGTTTCAGAATTAAGAAAGGTTTTGAAATTAGGAAAGTTTTCACTTTTAGGAAAGTTTTGAAATAGGAAAGTATCGAATTTAGAAATGTTTTGAATTAGGAAAAGTTTCGTTTAAGAAAGGATTAGAATTTAGAAAATTTCAAGTTAAGAAAGTTTTGAATTTTGGAATGTTTTGAAAAAGGGAAGTTTTGAATTTGGAAAGTTTTGAAAACAAGGAAGTTTTGAAAATAAGAAAGTTTCGTTTTGGGAAAGGTTTGAAAAAGGAAAGTTTTCAGTTTAGGAAATGTTTAAATTAAGAAAGTTTGAGTTTAAAAAAGTCCTAGATTTGGAAAGTTGTTGAAGTTTTGAAAAGTTTAGAATTTGGAAAGATTTAGGAGTTTGAATTTTAGAAAGTCTTGAAATTAGGAAAGGCTTGAATTTAGGAAAGGTTTTGAAAACTTGAATTTGGAAAGTTAAGATTTAGAAAGGGGGTTAAATTAGGAAAGGGTTGAATTTTAGAATTTTAGGAAAGATTTTTATGTTCAAGTTTTGGAAACTTAAGGTTTAGGAAAGTGAAAGTTTAGGAAGGATTTGAATTAGGAAAGAGTTGGATTTTGAAATTTAAAGGGAGATTTAGAGTTTAGGTTTAGGAAACTTATGGTTTAGGAAGGTAGGAAATTACGAAGAAGTTGAATTAGGAAAGGTTTGGGATTTGTTTCCAAAAACGGAGGATTGGATTTAGTTTCCTAAACGGGGAGATTGGATTCGGTTTCCTAAAGGAAAGGTAGGATTTGGCAAGGATTTGGAAAAGGAGATTCTAGAAACCCTAGTTTTGAAAAAAAGAGGTTTTGGAAACATGTATAGTGTGGATATGAAAACAAGAGATTTTGGAAACCTAGGTTTGGAGCAAAGTTTGAAAATCATGTTTTTGGAAAGAAAATTAGGGTCTCCTAATTGTGGGCTCTAAGGCTTGACTTGGGCTCTAAGTAAAGAGTTTTTTGGAAAGTGCGTTTTTAGAAACGAAGGTTTTGGGAGGAAAAATCCTAGAGGGGAGTTTCTAGAAGGAAGATTTTTGGAAAGGGAGTTTTTAGGAAGGTGAATTTAGGGAGTGTTTTTAGAAAGTGAATTTTGAGGAAAAGATTTTGGAGAGGAGTTGAAAAAGAGAGTTTTGAAAAATAGATTTTGGAAGGGAGTTTTTGAAAACAATTTTGAAGAGGAGAGTTTTAGGAAAGTATGTTGAAAAAGAGAATTTTCGGAAGAAAGACTTTTTGAAAAGAGAGTTTTTAGAAGGAGTAAAAACATCTCACTTTCCTAAAGCAATTCTAACCATAAGAGGGCTAGAACCACTTTAGGAAAGCGGTTTTGAAAAACAATAAGATTTGAAAATATAGACCAAAAAGGTCACTTTTAATGTAACCCTCTCCTAAAGCATTCCTAGCCATGGAAAGGCTAGAATCACCCTAGGATTGTGGTTTTGAAAACAAGTTTTTGAAAAGAGATTTTGATGCAATCTTGAAAACGATTTTGAAAACGAGTTCGAAAATGAATTTTGGAAGATGCAAGATTATGATATGCACAATGCAATTTGGGGTCGTGAACATACAAGGTTAAGGCTTCACCACATAATCAAGGGGGTCGGACCCACGTGGTCTCTAGTTAGACTAGAAGAAAGCCCCCAACACGGTGACTCTCCAATAGTCCAATCCTACACATGGACTGGGAATCCCCTTGTTTCAAACATGCAAAGAAAGGGGGGGAAAGAGATGGGGGATTAAAATAGAGAAAACCCAAGTGGGTTAGGAGAGAGAAGAGAGAGGGGGGAAGTGCGAAAATTTAAATAGGGAGCCTACCGTATGTCTTGTTTATTTTGCGCGCCGTGCTGTCTTCGGTCTTCAGTCTTTGTCTTGATCTTTGTCTTCAATCCTCAAGAGTTGTCTTCAAGTTTTGGATTGCAGCTCCTCAAGTATTCAAAGGATGGTTGAAGGCTATTGTATGAGTGTAAGGGGGTGTATAGGAGTGTATATGAAACTAGGGTTTGTGTATGGTGGCTAGGGTTTGGAGAACCTAAGGGAGCTAGGGTTTAGGAGGTGCTCGAGCTCTGTATATTGAAATATATGATTTTTAGGTTAAGTTTGCAGACCCTTTTCTCGTTGAATAAGGCTCTGTATTTATAGAGGTTGGACAAACCTGGCGCCTGTTGCAATAGCGCCAGGGCAAAATTGCTCTTGGCGTCACTAGTAGTGGCGCCAAGCCAAGAATTGGCTTGGCGCCACTACTAGTGGCACCAGCCAGTTAGGAAACTTTATAAGTCGGCAAGCAACGTATCTTTGACTAAATTTGGGCGCCTGTACTAGTGACTACCATGTAATTTTTAGCCTAGCTTCACTAGGAGTGACTCCGGAAAGTTCGAGAATGATTTGAAAGAGCTGGGAATTACTCGGAAGGCCAGAAAGGAGCAGGAACACTTAAAATAGTGTCCTGGTGGTATTTGATTTGAAAAGTGAGGATAAGATGTGTCGGAAAGGTTGACCAGGCCCTTAGGGGCAAAACGGTCAATCGGACGGGGAAGCTGTTAGGGCGAACTCGGATTGTCCTGGAAGAAGACTTGGAATCTGGAAACATTATTTAGAATGTTCCTAGAGGTTTTCGGTTCGATTCCCAAAGCCGACGTGGTCGGAAAAGGAGACCTGCCCACCAGGGGCAAAACAGTCATTTTGTACCGGGTTTGCCGGAACTGACTCGGAATGATCTGGAAAGGTAAAAGGAGGTTGAGAACACTATAAAAGTAGTCTCGAGAGGTTACCGGTTTGATACCCAGAGTCGGTGTGGTTGAGAAAGGAGACCGGCCCACTAGGGGCAAAACAGTCATTTTGTACCGGGTTGGCCGGAACTGACTCGGAATGATCCGGAAAGGTAAAAGGAGGTTGAGAACATTATAAAAGTAGTCTCGGGAGGTTACCGGTTTGATACCCAGAGCCGGTGTGGTTGAGAAAGGAGACCGGCCCACCAGGGGCAAAACAGTCATTTTGTACCGGGTTGGCCGGAACTGACTCGGAATGATCCGGAAAGGCACAAGGAGGCTGAGAATACTATAAAAAGTGTTCTCAGGAGGTAACCAGTTTGATACCCAGAGCTGGTGTGGTTCCCGGGGCATTCGGATGCCTAGAGGCAAAATGGTCATTTTGACCGAAAAGTCTCGGAAAAGGTCCGAAGGACAGTTTGGTCATTTTTCACCAAAGTGGGTTAACAGACACTGGTATTGACCTGGGTTTTGAGTATTTCCGCCACTCTAACGACGGTCGTCGTGATACAGGGGTTTGTTGGCAATTCCCTATATCGACCTATTTGTGAGTATTTCCGCTACTCTAACGGTTTTGTCAGTAGTTTCGCTACTTGGACTGTCTCGAGGAATAAACTGTCTCGAGAGAGGGATTGGAAAGGGGACTTATCGTCTCCGAAGAGACGCGCCTGGATTGGAACCGTCTCGAGGAATAAACTGTCTCGAGAGTGGGATTGGAAAGGGGACTTATCGTCTCCGAAGAGACGTGCCTGAATTGGAACCATCTCGAGGAATAAACTATCTCGAGAGTGGGGTTGGAAAGGGGTCTTACCGTCTCCGAAGAGACGTGCCTGGATTGGAACCGTCTTGAGGAATAAACTGTCTCGAGAGAGGGATTGGAATTGGAAAGGAAAGGACAATGCCCCTAAGGGCATTTTGGTCATTTTGTCTCTATTTGGGCCTGACAGGCCCGCGAAGCGATGGAAAGACGGAATTTGGACCTAGAGAATTGGATTCGATAGGAATATGCCCACAATGACTTGAAAACAAGTCTGGACGGAATGTAGACTGCCGAGCAGTCAAAAATGGGGTGCTTACACATGCACATCAATTCATTCCATAAGAGGGGCCCCAATCCCTTTATGCTCAGAAGACAAGGGGCAATCGATCAACAAGGTCTCTCAGTGACCTCCTCAACATTAAATCCAAGGAAGGCACATTCAAAGACTCAAGAGTAGTTTAGGTTTTCCTTTGTAAAACTAGATAGGTGTAATCCCAAAGGAAAATGTTCCCCCTCCCTCTATTAAAATGTATTTCATTTCTTTTGTATCTTAAACCCAAAAGTTAAATGTACTTCTTTATTCCCCGCGAATGAATGGATGGATGAATGGATGAATGGATGAAGGTTCCCACTTGATGTTAAGGTATTTGCATATAGGGGCAAATCCCCTATCTCCAAAAGTGAACGAATACATCATGTTTAGTTCTTCTCTCAAGTAGGGGCACCTCTAGGACATACATTGCATAAAAATTTTTAAATCAAGGCACTAATTTCTCTTTTGTTTTTATCTTTTATCCTCCCCCTCCTCATCTCCAAGCACCAAGAGAACCAAGACAAAAGCAAGACAAGAAGGGGGTTTTTCTAAACCATTCATTTATTGTTATCATATTGCTCACATGTTCACTTTTATTATGCTCATGCACCCATATCCATTCCAAGACAAGAGTTCTAAGAAACTCAAGTCATTTCATTCTCACGCATCTAATCAATTGTAGAGAGAAAGGAGCAATCCAATCTTATGTTAATCAAACCTACCAAAACTCCTAAGGGTTCTTAAACCCTAATGATTCATGGCATGCATAGAATCATATCTTAAGAGAGGCCCAAATCTCTCTCCATAGAGGCGGGATTGCCCAACTGGCCCACGTCAAAGAGGTATTGTATTACATAATAGGGGCAAAACCCCACCTCCGAAATGAACTTGTCATCATGCCTAGATTCCCTCAAAGAAGGGACCTCCATAGGACATGCATCGCATAGAACCTTTAACTCTATATGTTAACTGCATTCTATTTCTTTTTCTTTTTGTAGGTCAGAGAGCATAACTAAATTTATGGAATCCCTCTAGTACCCCACCAAATTCAAACTCATGGACGGATAAGCCGAGTTGTTAGAAGAGGCCGAACCAACATCAGGGAGAGAGAAGAACTAACCATTCATCTATAAAACGTTACCTCCACACCATGCCGCGACAACCACGGTCCATGTAAAAGGAGGCTTCACCGTTTGCAAAGTCCTATCAGACTCGTGCATTGCTATAAAAGAATCTCTTAACTTCTGAATGCATGCCAAACACCATAAGAGATCTGTCAATCCGCCCTCCATCATTTGGTGATACACTCGAAGAATGAAATGTC
The DNA here is from genome assembly GCA_033060915.1 of Euryodendron excelsum. Taxonomy (NCBI): domain Eukaryota; kingdom Viridiplantae; phylum Streptophyta; class Magnoliopsida; order Ericales; family Pentaphylacaceae; genus Euryodendron; species Euryodendron excelsum. The sequence continues at coordinate 1,142,687 of CM065396.1, forward strand.
AAAGATGTCGACACAGTTTCAAAACCTTGTTAGGGGTTCTCACCAAGAGGTCCATTAGAAAGGGAGGTTTTTATAAAATTCGTCTATTTTCTTTTCATCTCTCTATTTCTCGCATATCTTCTTTAAATAAACATTGCATGCCATGTAATCATATTTCTAAATGAAAATAGATAGTTTCCAGTTTATCCCCTCTGTCTCATACTCTTGTGGATGATTGTTGCATTTAAAGATTCTTTCCCATTTAGTAATGACTTGACTTGAAGGGTAGGACAGCATGGGTAACCCATTTAAAAGGGGTTAAAACCTTCAAGAGACGAAGAGAGAGTGAGAGATAGGAGGAAGGCAATCTCAACAAAGAAGTGCAAATTTTATTGAAGGAGTGACGCTTACGTGATATCCTGGCTAAGCGATGGGCAGCCGAGTATCCAAAATGATGAGGAGCCATTGTTCTATTTATCCCAAATAAACACTATCCTTTGCTCAGCCCACTAGAGCTGTTAGTGATCTCTTTTTAGATATCCCCAAACCAAGAACCATCCCCCACATTGGGGTAAGCACAGAGTAGTTGATTTGATAGAACATGTAGCGGTGTATTAGTCGAAACACATCATCCCTAGGAATTTTGTCCAAATTTTACATAAAGGCTTTATGGACTAAGCAATTTAATTTGAAATGATTAGAGGCCCTCAATTCTACTACCATACACAAAAATATATATCCTTTGCCTAACCCACTAGTGCCTCGTAGAAAGCAGAAGTTTTTTTGTTAACCCCGATCCGAAACCATCCCCCCACACTGGGGCAGATAGGCAACAGAAGATCTGGCAGAGAATGTCATCGACCATCAAGCTGAAGTAACGTGAAGGTTCTATGGATCAAGCAATCTTGTTCAAAATGAAGAGAGGCCCTCATTTCATTTCCCATACAGTTAAAAGCAACCCTTGTCAAACATGTTGAGCCAGTTACCTTTTTCTTTAGAAAGAAACCCCAACCTAGGGATCACCGCCCACAATAGGTTAGATTGAGTTGTTAAGGAAAAAGTCCAAGAAAAAAAAAAGTTATAGAATTGTTCGTTTCGTAAAAAGAAAGGAAAGAGATGAAAAAGGAAAAGAAAAGAAAAAGAGTTGTCGAGGGGTGTAAGCACCCCATTTTTGACCGCTCGACAGTCTACACTCCGTCCAAACTTGTTTTCAAGTCATTGTGGGCATATTTCAATCGAAACCATTTCTCTAGGTCCAAATTTCGTCTTTCCATCGCTTCGCGGGCCTGTCAGGCCCAAATAGAGGCAAAATGACCAAAATGTCCTTAGGGGCATTGTCCTTTCTTATTCCTTTACAAAAACCCTCTCTCGAGACAGTTTATTCCTCGAGATGATCCGAGTAGCAAAACAACTCACAAAACCATTAGAGTAGCGGAATACTCATAAATAGGTTGATATAGGGAATTGGCAACAAATCCTTGTGTCATGACGACCGCCGTTAGAGTGGCGAAAACACTCAAAACCTAGGCACGTCTCCTTGGAGACGGTAAGACCCCTTTCCAATCCCACTCTCGAGACAGTTTATTCCTCGAAACGGTTCCAATCCAAGCGCGTCTCCTCGGAGACGGTAAGACCCCTTTCCAATCCCACTCTCGAGATAGTTTATTCCTCGAGACGGTTCTAATCCAGGCGCGTCTCTTCGGAGACGGTAAGACCCCTTTCCAATCCCTCTCTCGAGACAGTTTATTTCTCCAGACGGTACGATTAGCAAAACTACTCACAAAACCGTTAGAGTAGCAGAAATACTCACAAAACCATTAGAGTAGCGGAAATACTCACAAAGCCGTCAGAGTAGCGGAAATACTCACAGAACCGTTAGAGTAGCGGAAATACTCACAAAGCCGTTCGAGTAGCAAAACTACTCACAAAACCGTTAGAGTAGCGAAAATACTCACAAAACCGTTAGAGTAGCAGAAATACTCACAAAGCCGTCAGAGTAGCGGAAATACTCCCAAATCATTAACCCCGTCAGAGTAGCGGAAATACTCACAAATCATTAACCCCGTCCGAGTAGCGGAAATACTCACACCGTTAGAGTGGCAAAAACACTTAAAACCCAGGTCAACACCAGTTTCTGTTAGCTCACTTCGGTGAAAAATGACCAGACTACCCTTAGGACCTTTTCCGAGACTTTTCGGTCAAGATGACCATTTTGCCCCTAAGCATCCGAATGCCCCGGGAACCACACCGGCTCTGGGTATCAAACCGGTAACCTCTTGAGAATACTTTTTACAGTGTTCTCAACCTCCCCTTACCTTTCCGGATCATTCCGAGTCAGTTCCGGCCAACCCGGTACAAAATGACCGTTTTGCCCCTGGAGGGTCGGTCTTCTTCTTCGACCACACCGGCTCTGGGTATCAAACCGGTAATGACTCGAGAATACTTTTTATAGTGTTCTCAACCTCCCCTTACCTTTCCAAATCATTCCGAGTCAGTTCCAGCAAACCCGGTACAAAATGACCGTTTTGCCCCTAGTGGGCCGGTCTCCTTTTCCGACCACGCCGGCTCTGGGAATCAAACCGGCAACCCCTGGGAACATTCTAAATAATGTTTCTAGATCCCAAGTCTTTTTCCAGGACAATCCGAGTTCGCCCCGGCAATTTTCTGGTCTGATTGACCGTTTTGCCCCTAAAGGCCCGGTCAACCTTTCCGACCCACCTTATCCTCACTTTCTAAGTCAAATACCTCCAGGACACTATTTTAAGTGTTCCTGCTCCTTTCCGACCTTCCGGGTCATTCCTGGCTCCTTCAAATCATTCCCGGACTTTCCGGAGTCACTCCTAGTGAAGCCAAGCTAAAAGTTGCATGGTAGTCACTAGTACAGGCACCCAAATCTAGTCAAAGATACGTTGCTTGCCAACCTTAAACCTTTCCTAATTGGCTGGCGCCACTCCTAGTGGCGCCAGTGTAAAGTTTGGCCTGGCGCCACTACAACAGGCGCTAGGTTTGTCCAACTTCTATAAATACAGAGCCTCATTCAACGTGAAAAGGGTCTGCAAACTTAACCTAAGAATCCTATATTTTGATATACAAAGCTCGAGCACCTCGAAAAACCCTAGTTTCCTTAGGTCCTCCAAACCCTAGCCACTCTACACTAAACCCTAGCCACCATACATAAACCCTAGCCTCCTATACACTCACACACACCCCCATACACTCATACACTAGCCTTCAACCATCTTTTGAAGATTGGAGGAGCTGCAACCCAAAGCTTGAAGACAACTCTTGAAGACGAAAGACGAAGATCAAGACTGAAGACCGAAGACAGCACGGCGCGCAAAACAAACAAGATACAAGGTAGGCTACCTATTTAAATTTCCGCACTTCCCCCCTCTCTCTTCTCTCTCCAACCCACTTGGGTTTTCTCTATTTTAATCCCCCATCTCTTTCCCCCCCTTTCTTTGCATGCTTGAAACAAGGGGATTCCCGGTCCATGTGTAGGATTGGACTATTGGAGAGTCACCGTGTTGGGGGCTTTCTTCTAGTCTTACCAAAGACCACGTGGGTCCGGCCCCCTTGATTATGTGGTGAAGCCTTAGCCTTGTATGTTCATGACCCCAAATTGCATTGTGCATATCATAGTCTTGCATCTTCCAAAAACTGTTTTCAAAGTTGTTTTTAAAATCATTTTCAAACTCGTTTTCAAGATTGCATCAAAATCTCTTTTTTAAAAACTTGTTTTCAAAACCACAATCCTAGGGTGATTCTAGCCTTTCCATGGCTAGGGTTGCTTTAGGAAAGTGTTACATTAAAAGTGACCTTTTGGTCTATATTTTCAAACCTTATTGTTTTTCAAAACCGCTTTCCTAAAGTGGTTCTGGCCTTCCTATGGTTAGAATTGCTTTAGGAAAGTGAGATGTTTTTACTCCTTCTAAAAACTCTCTCTTCAAAAATCTCTTCCTAAAAATCTCTTTTTCAACATACTTTCCTAAAACTCTCCTCTCCAAAGTTGTTTTCAAAAACTCCCTTCCAAAATCTATTTTTCAAAACTCCCTTTTTCAACTCCTCTTCCAAAATCAACTTACTAAAAACGTTCCCCAAAAATCTTTCCAAGAACTCTCTTTCTAAAATCTTCCTTCTAGAAATTCCTCTCTAGGATTTTCTTCCAAAACCTTCATTTCCAAAAGCACACTTTCCAAAAACTTCTCCCTAGGATTCCCTTCTAGAAAACGCACTTTCCAAAAAAAACTCTTTCCTTAGAGCCCAAGTCAAGCCCTAGAACCTACAATTAGGAAACCCTAATTTTCTTTCCAAAAACATGATTTTCAAACTTTGCCCCGAACCTAGGTTTCCAAAACCTCTTGCTTTTACATCCAAACTATCCACGTTTCCAAAACCTATTTTCTACGTCGAAACTACAATTTTTCAAAACTAGGGTTTCAATCTCCTTTTCCAAATCCTTGCCAAATCCTATCTTCCCTTTAGGAAACCAAATCAAATCTCCTCGTTTAAGAAACTAGATCCCGTCCTCCGTTTTTGGAAACAAAATCCAACCATTTTCTTTTAGGAACCAAATCCAATCCCTTCCTAATCCAAACCTTTCTTAATTCAATTCCTTTCTAAATCATAAGTTTCCTAAATTTAAACTTTAAACATTTCCTTAAATTTCAAAATCCAAATCTTTCCTAATTCACATCCTTCCTAATCTTCTCATTTCCTAAATCTTAAGCTTCCAAAACTTGAACATAAAAATCTTTCCTAAAATTCTAAAATTCAACTCTTTCTTAATTCTACCCTCCTTTCAAATCTTAACCTTTCAAACCTAAGTTTTCAAACTCTTCCTAAATTCAAACCTTTTTCTAATCTCAAGATTTTCTAAAACTCTAAAACTTTCTAAATCTTAAAATTTCTAAATTTCAAATATTTCCAAATTCAAAACTTTCTAAATTTGAAACTCTCTTAAGTTAAATCTTTCTAAACCTAAATCTCTCCAAATTCTAAACTTTCCAAAACTTCAAAATCTTTCTAAATCTAAGGCTTTTCTAAACTCAAAACTTTCTTAATTCGAACATTTCCTAAACTGAACCTTTCTTAAAACGAAACTTTCTTATTTTCAAAACTTCCCTTTTTCAAACATTTCTAAATTCAAAACTTTCCGATTTTCAAAACTTTCCTAATTTGATAACCTTTCCTTTTTCGAAAACTTTCTAAACTCGAAACTTTCCAATTTCTAAACTTTCTTAAATTCAAAACTTTCCTAAACCTAAAATTTTCCTAAATTCAAAACTTTCCTAATTCAAAAAATTTTCAAAAATGTCACTTTCCTAAATCGAACCTTTCCTAATTCGAACCTTTCCTAAATCCAATCTTTCTTAATCTCAAGTCTTCCCTAGGTCTCCTACCTTTCCTAAGTCTAGGTTTCCTAAACTTCCATCTTTCCTAAAACCAAATCTTTCCAAAATCTATCTTTCCAAAGCAAGTCCAATCTTTTCAATTTCAATCTCCAATCTCCTCTTCTAATCTCAAACAAAATTTAATTTCCAATTTAATCTCCTTCTTCAAATCAACTCTTCTATTTTCAATCGGACTCCGGTCCGAACTACGACTGACCTGATTCCCCTAAAGAGATACGTAGGCAACCTTCATAGGTGCGGTCACAATATTTTTCAAACTTTCAATTCCACCCTCATGGGTACGGTTTTCAAAATCTTTTCAAATCTAAAATTCCAATTTCAAATTTCTATTTCCAAATTTTCAAACTTTCCAATTTCAATTCCATCTCTTTAAATCTATTTTCAAATCAAATCAATTTCAAATTAAACTCTTTTCAAATCTATTTTTCAATTCTCTTTCCTTACACTTGCATACCATGCATCATGTTAGTTCCTTTTTTAAGCATTGTTTTCCTAAAGTGAATAGGGTTGAACTATAGTTAATTAAAGACTCTCATAGGTGAATCTAGGGTAGATTGACATATAGGTACCGAAAGGGCGGGGTAGGGTGATAGCTTAGTGCGTCTTCCCTACACGTAACCAACCTCCGAACTTAGGATCATTGATTTCAAAGACCAAAATGAGTTATTTTTCTAAAAAGGGCTAAATATTTTCCAAAGGTTGCCAAACAACCGGTTTTCCTAAAATCCCTCTCTTGAGGAGATATTTTCAAAAACGTTTTCCAAAAACCCTAAGTGTAGTCTTCGGATTACTCTTAGTTTTTAGGTGACCTAACTCACCTTAATCAAGTTAGGTGGCGACTCCGAATCTTTTTCAAAAGCCCTTATTTCAAAACCAATTTTTCAATTCAAACCTAGTCGCACTCATTCTTCTAGGAAGGTGAGTTCTAACGAGAGAGTACAGCATTTTTCCCACTTGGGTGAGTATTCCTCAAGTGCGAAAAATCTGGGTGCGACAAAGGGCAAAAGGAAAAAAAAAAAAAAAAGGTAGAATGTTTCTGTTATCTTGAAAAACATATAGAAAGGACAAGTCCGTTAGAAGGTCAAGGATCAAACTACAAGAAAGGTGAACTCTTTGAAGAATTTATAGTTATTCAAAGGTGATCCTAGGTAAGAAAGAAGCCTGGTAGAAGTAATAGGTTCGAGCCTTTACCCTTTCTTGTAAAAACCCAAAACCATGGCCCACATTACGACCCTGTTAAAGTCCTCTCTGATTGAAAAAAGATTGCTTGATCTAAATGAGCCAGATATGTTGCTGAAGCTAGAGGAGGATATTAGGGGATGAAACCCCGCTAGAAGACCAACCAAGGATGGTGTGGATCTAAACCCTACTAGAAACAATATCAAATTTGAGCATACATATCCTGTTCATTCATAAACCCCTTAACCTAACCTACGTTACGGTCCAAATTAAAGTCCTTTTTGATCAAAGAAAATTGCTTAGTCCAAATAAGCTTGAATAATACCAAGATAACTAGGATGAGAAAGGAGAACTAAAAGGGAATGCAAGGGGCAATCTCATGCTCTAAGATGTGCTCAGATGGTTTTTGGTTTAAACAACCTGCTAAAATAAGATCTTTGAGCCTAAATATCCCTTCATTTCTTACAACCCTAAACCCAGCCTACATTACGGTCCTAAAAGAAGTCTTCTCGGATTAAGAGCTTAGCTGTTTATCGCTCTGCAAAGGGCATGTGAGTTGTCGCTCTAGCCATGGTGGCATTTTGGAAATCTGAGAGAGAAAACCAAGTGAGGTTAGAAAAATCCTAAACAACAACCTTGTAGAAATAGGGATAGGATGGCAAACCAAAAGGTCAAGATCCCTAGAGAGTGGTGCAAATGCTATCACACCCCAACAAGAATGAGACGAAACTGAATGGGGCAGAATTTTGAAAAGGAAACGGAATCCTGAGAGTATGGGCCCTAGAGCAATCCTGGGAGATTCTTTGTAAATAGCTTATATACATGTAGTACTGATGCATCCATGACATGTATAACCTGTATAGTTTGTATCTATTCATGCATTTAACTGCATTCCTGTATGAACCTGTTCATTTGTAAGGAAGTAGGTCATGCATTTAATTCAATTCTTACATAAATCTGTGCATTTATCACAAAAAAATGGGGGACATTGCATTCAATTTCATTCCTATATGTGCATTATCCAAAAGTATAACATGCATTCAATTCCACTTTTGTGTGAACCTGTGCATTCATAAAAAGTGGGACACGCATTCAATTCAATTCTTATATAAACCTGTGCATTCATAAAAAAATGATAGATCATGCATTTAATCCTATGTGCATTAAAAAAAAATGACACTCATTCACCCCTTACCGGGGCATTCTTAGACTATTTTTGCACAAAAACTCACTCTATATCTTTCTTTCTCTCTCAAATAGGAAACAAAGAGCAAGGAAAAGTACAAAATGGAGCGAAAAAAAAGCCACCCTGTGATCAAGTAACCTCATACATCTCCAACATTGGCATACACCTCAAAAAGTTCACACTTCCCTAGTTATCAAGAAGCAAAAAATGGGGCAATGGCCCACCCTCAACCTCCCTAATCAACCTTGGACTTCCCCAGAGGAGCAGCGTTTCGTTAGACGGAGTGCCGGTTCAAGAAGTATTAGAAATCAATCTTGGACTTCCCAGAGGAGTAGCGTTTCGCCAGACGAAGTGCCAGTTCAAGAAATATCAGAACTCAATCTTGGATTTCCCCAGAGGAGCAATGTTTCGCCAGACGAAGTGCTAGTTCAAAAAGCGTCAATTCCCCCTAGAGGAGCATTGTTTTGCTAGATGGAGCGCCAGTTCAAGGAGCATTAATTTCCCCAGAGGAGTATCATTTTACCAAACAAAATACTAAGCATCGACCACCTACTCGAGGTAATTGTTCTTTGGATTCCAATTCTTCCAGTCCCTCCGATCGCCTCGCGGTCAACATGAGACTCTTACTTTATTGTTTTCTGTCTTCGACAAGCGAAGATAAAAAAAAAGGGGCAGCTGTAAGCACCCAATTTTTGACCGCTCGGTAGTCTACAGTTTGTCCAGACTTGTATTCAAGTTAATGTGGACATATTTTGAGTCAAATTAACTTTCCAAGTCTAATCCTATCTATCCATTACTTCGCGGGCCTGTCGGACCCAAATAATGGCAAAATAACCAAAATGCCCTTTGGGGCATTGTTCGGTCCAATTCCAAATTAGCCACGTCTTTCCGAAGACAGTAAGTCCCCTTTCTAATTCTAATAGGCACGTCTTTCCGAAGGCAGTAAGTCCCCTTTCCAATTCCAATTCCAATTCATCTCTCAAAAAAGTTGATTTCTCGAGACGGTAAGTCTATCCAATCCGGCATGTTTTTCGAACAAAGTCTCTTTGGAATGGTAAGTCCCTTCAAACCTGTCGACCGGGATGAGACCCCAAGTCCCCTAGATGGCAGAACGGTCCACCTTTGGTGTCTGCTAGCCCGCCAATGCAGAAATGTCCATTTCAACACGCCTTCCGAGAAAGTTAACTTCTCAGGCGCTAAGTCCCTTTAGTAGCTTCCTGAGATCAGGCAGTCTCAGAAATGATCGCGAATCGTCAGAGTAGCGGAAGTACTTGTAAACATCGTAATCGTTAGAGTAGTGAAAATACTCATAAACAGGTCAATATAGAGAATTGCTAACAAACCCCTGTATCACGGGACCACCGTCAGGGTGGCGGAAGCACTCAAAACCCAAGTCAACACCGGTGCTTGCTAGCCCACTTTAGTGAAAAATGACCAAACTGCCCCTACGGCCATTTCTAGCATGTTTCTTGAGATAATACCTAAGTCTTCAGAACGATAATTCCACCCTTCTAGGATTGTCTTAAAAGCAATCCGGCATGATTAGGTGCCTTCTAGTCAGTTTCGGGACAATTCCGAGACTTTCTAGTCAAGAAGACCATTTTGCCCCTAGGCATCCGAACGCCCCGGGGACCACACCGGCTCTGGGAATCAAACCGGTAACCTCCCGAGAATATTTTTTATAGTATCCTTGATCTTCCTGTATCTTTCTGGATCATTCCGAGTCAATTTCGGTAAACCCGATGCAAAATGACCATTTTGCCCCTGGTAGGCCGGTTGCCTTTTCCGACCACACCAGCTCTGCATATCAATCCGGTAACCTAAATAATGTTTCCAAGCCTCGAATCTTCTTCCGGGACATTTCGAGTCCATCCCGGTAGTTTTCCGATCCAGTTGACCGTTTTGCCCCTAATGGCTCGGTTAACCATTTTGACAAATCTTGTCATCCTTTTTCAAGTCTACTACCTCCGGGACACTGTTTTAATTGTTCCTGTCCTTTTTTGACCTTTTGGGCCATTCCCGGTCCCTTAAAACCTTCCCGAACCTTCCGGAGTCACTCCTAATGAAGTTAGGCTAAAAATTGCATAGTAGTCACTAGTATAAGCGTCCAAATCTTCTCAAGATACGTTGCTTGCTGACCTTAAAACTTTCCTAACTGGCTGGCGCCACTACTAGTGGCGCCACCACTAGTGGCACCAATGTAAACTTTGGCCTGGTGCAACTGCAACAGGCGCTATGTCATTCCTTTGTCTATAAATACAAAGCCTCCTCTAACGTGAAAAAGGTTCGAAAACTCAGTCTAAAAACCCTACTCTTCGATATACAGAGCTCGTAGCCTCCCAAAACCCTAGTCTCCTTTAGGTTTTCCAAACCCTAGCCTCCATACACAAACCCTAGCCTCTTATACACTCATACACACTTATATACTCATACACTAGCCTCAAACCTTTCATTGAAGGCTTGGATTGCTGTAACTACGAAGTTTTGAAGATTGAAGACAAACTCTTGAAGATTGAAGTGAAGACCAAAGTGAAGCAAGCAAAGCTAAGCAAAATAAAGAAGACACAAGGTAGGCTTCTTAATTACGTTTACACATCTTCTCCCTCTCTTCTCTCTCCTAACCCACTTGGGTTTTCTTCTATTTTAATCCCCCATCTTCTTCCCCCCCCCCTTTCCTTTGCATGCTTGAAACAAGGGTCTTCCCGGTCCATGTGTAGGATTAGGCTATTGGAGAGTTACCGTGTCAGGGGCTTTCTTTTAGTCTAATTGGAGATCACGTGGGTTTGGCCCCATTGATTATGTGGTGAAGCCTTAACCTTGTATGTTCATGACCCCAACTTGTATTGTGTATATCATGATCTTGCATTCCTCCAAAATTCGTTTTTAAAAACTTGCATTAACATCATTTTGAAACTTGCATCAAAACCTTCTTTTTCAAAACTTGTTTTCAAAATCACAATCCGAAGGTGATTCTAGCCTTTCCATGGTTAGGGTTACTTTAGGAAAGTGTTACATTTAAAGTGACCAATATGGTCCATATTTTCAAAATCCATGTTGTTTTCAAAACCACTATCTTAAAGTGGTACTAACCTTCTTATGGTTAGAATCGCTTTAGGAAAGTGAGATATTTTTATAAGCTTTCTAAAAGCTCTCTTTTCAAATCTCTTTCTCTAAAAATCTCTTTTTCAACATGCTTTCCATAAACTCTCTCCAATTTCCTTTCCAAAATTGTTTTCAAAAAACTCCCTCCAAAAATCTATTTTTCAAAACTTCTTTTTAAACTCTTTTCCATAAAGCTCTCTTCAAAATTCCTTCCTAAGAACACTCCCTAGGTTTCTTTCTTAGAAAACTCTCTCCCTAAATCTTTTTCCTAAAAACTCTTTCCAATAATCTCCATCCAAAACTCCCCTTCCAAAAACTCTCTCATTTCAAATTCACTTTCTAAAAACTCCTCTCTAGGATTTCTTTCCAAAAATCTCCCTTTTTAAAAACTCACTTTCCAAAATCTTCTCTTCTTAGAGCCCAAGTCAAGTCCTAGAGCCAACAATTAGGAAACCCTAATATTCCTTCCCAAAAACAAGATTTATAATCCCTTATTTTGGCCTCAAAACCTAGGTTTTCAAAACCTCTTGTTTTCTACATCAAAATTATATATATTTCCGAAACCCCTTTTCTACATCAAAACTATAGTCTTCCAAATCTAGGGTTTCTAAAACTTCCCCTTCCAAATCCGTGCCAAATCCAATCTTCCCTTTAGGAAACTAAATCCAACCTCCCGTTTAGGAAACTAGATCCTATCCTCCGTTTTTGTAAACAAAATCAAAACACCTCTTTTAGAAACTAAATCCAATCCCTTGTTTTAGGAAATAGGAATCTTAACCCTTCCTAGTCTAAACCTTTCCTAATTCCACTCCTTCCTAATCTCATACTTTCCTAAATCATAAGTTTCCTAAACCTAAACTTTTAAATCTTTCCTTAAACTTTAAGCTCCCAAATCTTTCCTAATTCAACCCTTTCCTACTTCCATCCCTTTCCAAGTCTTAACTTTCCAAATCTAAGTTTTCAAACCCTTCTTAAACTCAAACCTTTCCAAATTTCAAGAATTTCTAAAACTCAAACTTCAATCTTTCTAAAAAATTCTAGCTTTCTAAATTCCAAATCTTTTAAAACTTAAAACTTCCTTAAGTCAAAACTTTCCAAATTCCAAACTCTTAAGTTAAAACTTTCCAAATCCAAAACTTTCTTAAGTTAAAGCTTTCTAAATCCTAAGCTTTCCAAATTTAAATCTTTCTTAAGTCAAACTTTTCCTAATTCAAATCTTTCCAAAGATCAACTTTTTCTTAAAAGTAAACTTCCTTTATTTCAAAACTTCCCTACTTCAAATCTTTCTAAATTCAAAACTTTCTAAATTCTAAGCTTTTTTAAGTTGAAAGTTTCTAAGTCCTAAACTTTCTAAATTCTAAATCTTTCATAAATCAAAACTTTTCTAATTCGAAATCCTTTCTAAATTCTGAAACTTTCCTAAAATGAAACTTTCCTAATTCGAACCTTTCCTAAATCCAATCTTTCTTAAACTCTCGAGTCTTTCCTAAGTCTCATCTTTCTTAAGTCTAGGTTTCCTAAACCTCTATCTTTCCAAATCAAAGTCTAATATTTCCAAATTCCAATTTTCAATTTTCAATCTTCTATGTTCAAATCAAACTCCTTCTTCCAATCAAACTCTTTTTTGAATCCAATCTTCTATTTTCTATCGGACTCTTGTCCGAACTACGACTGACCTGATTCCTCCAAAGGGATACGTAGGCAACCCTCATGGGTGCAGTCACAAACTTTTTTAAATTTCTAATTCCACAACCTTTTTCAAGTTTCTAATTCCACAACTTTTTTTCAATCTCACATTCCATAACTTCTTTCCAATTTTCAATTTCCAACTTCCAATTCCATAATTTATTTTCAAGTTTCCAATTCCAAATTTCTATTTCAGAATCTCTATTTCTAATTTCTAAAACTTTCTAGTTTCATAATTCTTTTCAAATCTCTTTTAAATCAAATCAATTTCTTTTCAAATCTATTTTCCAACTTTCTTCTCTTGCAATTGCATATCGTGCATTATGTCTTTTTAAACATTCTTTTTCTAAAGTGGATAGGATTGGATATTTGTTAGTTGAAGACTCTCATAGGTGAATTTAGGATAAATAGACATGTAGGTACCACAAGGGCGGGGTAGGGTGATGGCTTAGTGCGTCTTCCCTACACGTAACCAACCTCCGAACCTAGAATCACTGTTTTCGATATACCAAAATGAAGTTATTTTTCAAAAAAGGGCTTAATATTTTCTAAAGGTTGCTAAACAACATGTTTTCTTAAAAACCCTCTCTTGAGGAGATGTTTTTCCAAAATCGTTTTCAAAAACCCTAAGTATAGTTTTCGGATTGTGCTTAGTTTTAAGGCGACCTAACTCACGTTAATCAAGTTAGGTGGCAACTCCAAATGTTTTCCAAAAGCCCTTTATTCAAATCAATTTTCAATTCAAATATAGTCACACTCATTCTTTTAGGAGGGTAAGTTCTAATGAGAGAGTACAGTGTTTTTCCTACTTGTGTTTGTATTCTTCGAGTGCGAAAAATCTGGGCGCAACAGACCTAAGATGAGTCTTTAGGGTTGGCAGTCATTAGTGAGGCTCTTTGTCGGGTGATAATGGGGTCCCTAGGTGGATGTTGCCCCTTCTTGGGAGCAATGTTGACTCAGTGCAGGGTGCTCTCTGTAAATAAAAAAGGAAGAGACAGAAAGATAAAACATAAAATTACAAGTTAGTTTCTGGTTTTTAGAGAGCTCTATGCAATGCATGTCTTAGGGTGTCCCTACTTGAGAGGGAAACTAATCACTTCTGGAGATAAGGGGTCTACCCCTGTATGCAGATACCTTACCATTGATCCAGCAATCTATACTCATCCTTACATTCATTCATTTGCGGAAATGGGGTACATTAAACTCCTGGGTTTAAAACAAAAGAGACAAAGTACATTTTCATAAGGAGAGGGGGAACATTTTTTCTTTGGACTTCCACCTATCTAATTTTACATAAGAAACACCTAATTTTACTACTAGTGGCGCCAGCCACTTAGGAAAGTTTTAAGGTTGGCAAGCAACCTATCTTTAGAAGATTTGGGCGTATGTACTAGTGACTGCCATGCAATTTCTAGCCTGGCTTTACTATGAGTGACTCCGGAAAGTCCAGGAATGATTTGAAAGGGCCGGGAATGGCCCGAGAGGCCGAAAAGGGACTGGAACCCTTAGAACAGAGTCTTGGAGGCAATAAACTTGAAAAATGATGACAAGATGAGTTAGAAGGGTTGACCGCGCCATCAGGGGCAAAACGGTCAATTAGGACGGAAAGCTATCGGGATGGACTCGGAATATCCTGGAAGAAGACTTGAGAGCCTGGAAACATTAACCGGAATGTTCCAAGAGGTTACCAGTTTGATACCCAGAGCTTGTGTGGTCGGAAAAGGAGATTGGCCCACTAGGGGCAAAACAATTATTTTGTACTGGGTTTGCCAGAATTGACTCGGAATGATCTAGAAATGTATCAAAAGGCTAGGGATGCTATAAGAAGCATTCTCATAGAGTTACTGGTTTTATACCCAGAGCCGGTGTGGTTCCCGGGACATTCAGATGCCTAGGGGCAAAATGGTCATCTTAACCGGAATGTCTCAGAATTGGCCCAAAACTGACTAGAAGGCACCTAATCAAGGAGGATTGTCTTTAAGACAATCCTGAAAGGGTAGACTTATCGGTCTAAGGACTTAGGTACTATCTTGAGAAACGTGTTGAAAATGGCCCTAAGGGCAGTTTGGTCATTTTTCACCGAAGTGGGCTAGCAGGCACCGGTGTTGACCTGGGTTTTTAGTGTTTCCATCACTCTGACGGCGGTCTCGTGATATAGGAATTTTTTGGCAATTCCCTATATCGATTTGTTTGCAAGTATTTCCGTCACTCTGACGATTGTGATGTTTACGAGTATTTTCATTACTCTAACGGGTCGCGATCTTTCTAGAGACTGTCTAATCTCTAGAAGTTGCTAGGTGGACTTAGCGCCTGAGGAATCAACTTTCTCGGAAGGCGTGCTAAAATGGACATTTCTTCATTGGCGGGCTAGCAGGCGTCAAAGGTAGGCCGTTCTACCATATCGGGAACTTGGGGTCTCATCCCAGTTGACGGGTTTGAAGGGACTTACTGTTCTGAAGAGTTTATTCAGAAACCTCCCGGACAGGATAGACTTACCGCCTCGAGGAATCAACTTTCTCGAGTGTGCCGGATTTAATTGAAATTAGAATTGGACTGGAAAAGGGAACTTACCGTTTTCGAGAAGACGTGCCCACTTGAATTGGATTGAACAATGCCCCCGAGAGCATTTTGGTCATTTTGCCCCTATTTGGGCCCAAAGGGCCCGCAAAGCTGTTGATTGAAGGGATTAGACTTGGAAAATGGAGTTGACTCAGAATATGTCCATATCAACTTGAATACAAGTCTGGACGAACCGGAGACTGTTGAGCGAAAAAAAATAGGGTGCTTACAAACCCTAACCATGGAACGACTAAAATCATCCTAATATTGTGATTTTGATGAAAAAGAATTTAGGATTCACACCTAAATATTTGGACCTTGATATTCATATTGAATGTAACACTTTCCTAAAACAACCTTAACCATGTTGTGGCTAGAATCATCCTAAAAGTGTGATTTTGAAAATAAGTTTGAATGAAAGAGATTTTGAATGTAAGTTTTGAAAAACAGTTTTGACGCAAGTTTAAAAATAGCTTTGAAAACAATTTTGAATAAATGTATGAATATGATATGCATAATGGAATAGGGTTGTGAACATACAAGGCTAGGTTTCACCACATAATCAAAGGGGCCGAACCCACACTATCAAAGGTTAAATTTGAAGAAAGCCCTCAGCACAGTGACCTTCAACAATTCTTTCTAGGCATGAACCGGGGAGTCCTTTGTTTCAAGTATGCAAGAAGAGGAGGTAGAAGATGGGGATTAAAATAGAAGAAAATCCAAGTGGGTTCAGAGGGAGAAGAGAATGGGGGGATTACATAAAAATAAATAAAAAACCAACCTCGTATTCTCCTTGCTTTGATTGCTTGATTTGCTTTGCTTTATCTTTGATCTTGAGAGCTTTGAAGTTACAACACTTGAGTCTTCAATGGCTTATTGGAGGCTTGTGTTTGAGTGTATATGGTGTATAGAGGTTACGGTTTGAGTGTATGGAGACTAAGGCTTGAGGAGACTTTAGAGAATTAGGGTTTAGAAAGGCTTTGAGCTTTATTTTCAGAGAGACAACATTTTTGGACTGAGTTTGCTGACCTTTTTCACTTAGGGGGAGGATCTGTATTTATAAACAATGCAAAATACCTTGGCGCCTGTTGTAGTGGTGCCAAGGAAAATTTTCCACTAGCGATACTAGGAGTTGCGCCAGGCCACTTATTGGCTTAGCGCCACTTAGGAAAGATTTTAGGGCAGCAAGAAATGTATCTTTTGACCCTTAGGATGAAAGGTAAAAGATTTGGACCCCTATCCTAGTGACAACCATGCAATTTTTGGTTGGGCTCCATTAGGAGTGACTCCAAAAAGTTCAAGAATGATCTGGAAGGTTCTGAATAACCAGACTCGGCCGGGAATGGACAGGATTTCCCAAGAGAGTATTTCAGAGGTAACTAGCTTGAGAAGCAATGCTAGAATATTTGAAAAAGATCGAGTGGCCTACTAGGGGTAAAACTGTCAATTTAACCAAAAAAAACACCGGAGTAGCCTTAAAGTGACTTGTGAGAAGGCTTGAAGGTTAGAAACACTATCAAGAGTGGTCTGAGGGGCTACCGGTTTAATATTTAGAGCCGGTGTGATTGGAAAAGGCGATCGGCTTAGTAGGGGCAAAACGGTCGTTTTACACCAAGATTGTCGAAATGGACTTGGAATGATTCGAAAAGGTATTGGAAGATTAAGAACGCTATTAGAACCATCCTTGAAGGATAACCAATTTGATATCCAGAATCGGTGTGGTTCTCGGAGGCGATCGGATGCCCAGGAGCAAAAAGGTCATTTTGACCGGATGGTCTCGAAATTGGTCCGAAACCGACTGGAAGGCACTTGAATATGTAAGATTGTCTTTGGGAAAATCATGGAAGGGTGGACTTACCGTTTTAAGGACTTAGGTACTTCCTCGAGAAGCATGCCAAAAATACCCAAATGGCAGTTTGGTCTTTTTTCACTGGAATGGGCTAGTAGGCACAAGTGTTGATCTAGATTTTGAGTGTTTTCGTCACTCTAATGGTGTGTGACAAGTTGGTTTCGAAAGGTATCTCGTCCTTCTGTAAAAAATTCATAGCCAAGAGACATGTTTGGTCTTGTGACATAGGAGTTTTGTTAGCAATTTCCAAATATTGACTTATTTATAAGTGTTTCTGCCACTCTGATGGTTGTGATGTTTGTGAGTGTTTCTGCCACTCTAACAGTGTGCATTGATTCAGGAGACTACCTGATCTTGGGAAGTTGCTAGATGGACTTATCGTCTGAAGGATCATCTTTCTCAAAAAAACGTGTTGAATAATGGACATTCTACATTGGCGGGCTAGTAGGCACCAAAAGTGAACCGTTCTACCATCTCGGGGACTTGGGTTTCGTTTCGGTCAACAGGTTTGAAGGACTTACCATTTTGAGGAGTTTTCTCAGTAAATGTGCCGAACTGGATGGACTTACAATATGAGGGATCAGCTTTCTCGAAAGATGTGCTGGATTAAGCTTGACTAGTCTGGATTGGAATTGAAACTAGAATTAAGGTTAAAATAGGGACTTATCGTCTTTAAGAAGACGTGCCAACTCAAATTGGACTGAGCAATGCCCCAAGGGCATTTTGGTTATTTTGCCTCTATTGGGCCTTCGAAGCAAATGATTAACTCGATTGAGTTTGGAAGACTGGTTTGGACTTGAATGTGCCTATGTCAATTTGAATGTGAGTTTGATCAGGTCGGAGATTGTCGAGCAGGGAAAAATGGAGTGCTTACAACTGCCCCTCTTTTTCTGTATTTGCTTGTCAAAGGCAAAAAATAATAAAGTAAGAGTCCCATGTTGATCGTGAGGCAATTAGAGGGATGAAATTTGAAAATCTTTGAAGACTGAAACTTGAAAATGACAATTTGGCCCAAGGGGGTGTCTGAAATTAGAGTTTGGCAGGAAAAAGGGTCGAATTGGCCAAAAGTTAACTATGGCACCACTAGTAGTGGCGCCAGGCTCAAAATAACCTTGGAGTGGCCTAGGTTTGAAAATAAAACCAGCAAACTTCTGATTCGTAGTCTGCGGCTTCGTGAGAGATTTTAAGAGTGTGTGAGAGATTTTTGAGTGTTTTGTAAGAGGAGAGTCTTGAGTATTGAAAGGATATCCTCGAGGGACACTAGAGAGTTGCTGGAAGTGGTCACCGTCGTCAGAATTGTCACCGGAGAAGAAAATTTCTCCCGAGAACTCCAAGAGGTGAGTTTTTTTATTTTTCATTGATTTTGAAGTGTAGAACTCCGTTTGAGTCATGCAAATTTGAAATTAATGTTTTGATGTGTTTTGAATGCTCTGGTGATGTTATTTTTGTGTTTTGATGCCTGTTTGATTGAGTTTGGATAGTTTTGCATGTTTATATAAAAGGAATTTTTGCAAGAATTGGGGATTTGCCCCAACAGCTTTGGGTATTGGGTTTTCTAGCTAGATTTTTGCATCATGTGTCTTAGAAAAGTATGTTGAACAACCATTTACAATTTCGTGATTTTCTGAAAACCTTTTGAATTTTTAATTTTTCAAAAAATTGAAAAATGGTTGAAAAATAAGAAAAATTGATAAATTGTTGGAAATGTTTGAATTTAACCTTTAAAAAAATATGAGAATATTTTAGAAAATATTTAAAGTAGTTTGAAAGATCTTTGCGACAACTTTGAAAATGCTTGAATTTTTTAAAAATAAAACAAGTGTTTGAAAATTTGAAAATCTTAAAAATGTGCACAGATTGTTTTGTTTATGTTGGTGCTATGTGATTGTGATGTCGTGGGGTGCATGGCTCGTGTGTTGTGACAATGTTTTGGGTGCTCTAGGGACTATTTACAAATGGGACTCTACTGAAATTTTTTAAAATTAATGAGAGAGTTAGAAATTTTTTTTAAAATGAAATCTTTTTCAAGGATAAAAATATAAAACCCTTAAGGGTGGGGCCTTTTTGGCAGAGAAGGCCTCCAGAAACTCGAGGGTCTAGAATAAAACTTTTTTAAAGATTTTTTTGAAAATGAAGTTTTGAATAGAACCTTGGAGGGAAGAATTTAGGAAATCTTTGACAATGAATTTTTGAATTTAGAAAATTTCGAAATTGATAAGAATTTTAGAAGGAAGAGTTTTTGAGGATTGAAACCTTGAGAATTTTTTAGGATTGATTTTGAACATGACTTTTTGAAGGAAAAAGGTTTTAGAAAACCTTTGAAACTTGATTAGAATAGAAATCTTTTGAAGGAGAGGCTTAGAAAAGTTTGAAACAGCTTTTGATTGTAACCTTTGAGATTTGATTTTTAAAATGACTTTTGATTTTGAAATAACTTTGGAAGGGGAAGGCTAAAAGACCTAAAAGTTGATTTTGAGATAACTTTTTAGAAGGAAAAAGTTTAGAAACTATTTTGATTTGAAACTTGGACAAAATATGTAGAAAATTCGTTTTGACTTGAAATTGTGAACATTTGAAGGCAAAATGTGTAGAAAATTCATTTTGACTCAAAACTTGAATTTTTGAAGATAAATTGTGTAGAAAATTCATTTTGACTCAAAGCTTGAGATTTTTTGAAGACAAAATGCGTAGAAAATTCATTTTGACTTGAAATTTGAAATCTTTTGATCATTCTTTTTTTCCTTCTTTTTTTTATATACCTCTTTTTTTCTTTGAATTGTACTTACCATATATTAATTTTCTTACCTTCATTTGACTTCCAAGATGGCAAATGCGTGTGGCGATGGTTCTAAGAGGAGGCACCGGTTGGGGAAAGGAGCTAGTATGGATTTAGTTGGCAGTTCTAGCCATTCCAGAGGCAGTCGCAGATCAACTGGTCAAGCCTTTTCTAACTAGAGCGGGAGGGGGAGTATGCCTCCAGTCGACCCCTTCCTTCTAGTCGAGCAAGTTTTTTGCGGGAAGATGGATGTTGAGGAGGAGGCACCAGACCTTGGAGATCATGCGACTAGTTACAAGAGAGCTTCTTCTAGACACAGACAGACAAACGCTGATTTGGGAGATCTGGAGATACCAGACATTCTTCTACTAGGGGATCTTGCTTATCACCCCAGTGAATACTCTCGACAACATTTGCCCCCTCTGCGAGTATATACATCTTTTAGAGGGACTGTCCATCAGGCTTTCAACACCATACAGCGGGCCACTCCACCTTACCGTTCCTTCTTGGTAGAGATCGGGTTCGAGGCATTTATAGGATTATAGACTAGCTGCTTGAACCGACATTTGGTATTAGCATTGGTTAATAGATGGTTTGGTAAGACAAGTACCTTCCACTTTGTGGGCTTTGAGTTGGGTCCTACTCCGTTGGATTAGGCCATTGTTACAGGACTTTCTTTTGTCAGTCGTCAGATCACATTGTAGCCAGTCAGCAGAGCCAATGCTTGTGCTTTATTGGACTTGCCACCTCTTGACCATTCAGCTTTTTTGGTTTCCTCACTCAGTCGGGATGAGAGTACCTTTTTCGTTAAGCCGCCACCTGAGCGACGAGATATTATGAGGTGACGACTGATTTTTTACATTGTTTTTAACTGCTTATGCAATAACAAGTCGATCATTGTTTTTTAATTGGTGAGTGTGGTAGCTAACTTGGGAGCCTTATTATAGATGGACTGGGGGTCTTTCTCATTTGGTTGCTTCCTCAGATCTATGCGAGTCCGGACCTCCTCACGTTGGGGTAGTGTGACTGGATTTTGGCCCTTTTTGGTCTGGTGGAGTTATGAGGACTTGCCGGCCTATCGTCTGAAGGTAGTAGAGGCTGATTGTTATCCCCGGGCCTTGAGATGGGCTCAAGATCAGGTGGCCTACCGATTAGAGAACATCGACTTCATGACACTACAGGCGAACCTGGAGCTAACAGAGGCTAGAGATGTGACTTGGCGACCATTTATTAGATCAGTTCATTATAAGGCAGTCAGATATCTGGTCCAGATATCTTTGTCGAGGATTTCCTTTCTAAGTAATGAGTCTTGGGAGTCTTATCTGGGTGACTGGCATTGGTGCCAATTCCATGATGAGTTTCGGTCGGCTGGGGATCCACTTGAGTATATGTTCGGAGCTTTAGTCGAAGGGGTTCCTATTCCGTACTAGGAGTGTCAGTCGGGTGCTGGTTTTTTGCTTCCTCCAGGGACTAACTACGCCACACATTTTGGCGCTCACTCTGTAGGCACCTTCACTCAATTTGAGGTGGTGGTCGAAGGTTAAGCCATAGGCCAGGAGATGGTTGACTTATGGCTTCGAGCGGAAGGATATGTGTCTTAAGCTGAGTTTGTTGTAGTGAGGGATCAATGAGACTGGTACCAGACTGAAAGGGACCAGTTTCAAATAGAGAGAGGCTAGTTCTAGGCCAAGTTAGCTACTTTGGCCGCACGGTTGGCTCAGATGGGAGGTAGCGGGGTATGTTATTCTTTCTCTCTTTTTGTTCTGGGGTTGCTTGGTTATTCATGTGTTGTGCTAATTCAGGCTCTTCTTTCTTTGCAGGATGCTAGTACTTTTAGCAGTCGGTCGCCTCCTTCTGAGCTAGGTTTCAAAGATTTTGACCCAGACATTGATTTTGACCTCGGATGGATGCCCCTTGCCACCATGTCCTGGATATACATTTGTTGTTAGACAGTTTATTTGTAATTTTTGAATAGAATGGATATTTTTAATACAGATAGCTAGATATGTATATTGATGTATGAGTAGATGTGGATGTTTTTATGATTTTAATAGTTAGATATATGGATAGATGCATGAACAAAGATAATGCTGATGATGTAGGTTTATTTTAGATATGATATTGAACTGCATTGGTGACTTTTGTTTCTATAGGGAGCTATGTCTTATGTATGTGAAACTCATGCCAAAATTTTATAAAAAAATGCATGCACATGTCAGGAACACAACATTTAATTAAACGAAGGGGGTGCTAGCAAGCTCTATGTCATGCCCTGATTTTTCGCACTTGAGGAAAATGCGCACAAGTGGGAAAAACACGGTACACTCTCGTTAGAACTCATCTTCCTAGAAGGATGAGTTTGACTAGGTTTGACCTAGAAATTAATTTGAATAAGGGATTTTAGAAAAGATTTGGAGTCGTCACCTAACTTGGTTAAGGTGAGTTAAGTCACCTAAAACTAAGTGCAATCCGAAGATTAAACTTAGAGTTTTTGAAAAGGTTTTGGAAAACTTCCTCCTTAGAGAGGGTTTTTAAGAAAATAGATTGTTTGGCAATCTTTGGAAAGTTTTAAGCCTTTTTTGAAAATAACTCCATTTTAGTATTTGAAAATAGTGATTCTAGGTTGGGAGATTGGTTATGGGTAGGGAAGATATACTAAGATCATCACCCTATCTCGCCCTTGCAGTACCTATATGTCTATTCACCTTGGGTTCACTCATTTAGAATCTTCAATTGTTCATTGTCCAACTATATCCATTTTAACAAGAATTTTGAAAAGAGATTTGACATAATGCATGACATACAAGTGCAAGAAAAGAATTTGATTTTAAAAATAGATTCGAAAAGAAGATTTGTGGAATTAGAAATTTGAAAAAGATTGTGACTGCACTCATGAGGGTTGCCTACGTATTCCTTTGTTGGGAATCAGATTAGTCATACTTTAGACAAGAGTCCGCTTGAAAAATAGACACTTTGAGGTTTTTGAAAAGTTTGACTAGAAAAGGTTTGGCTTGGAAAGGGTTTGATTTAAACTTTGAATGGATTTTAATTTGAAATAGAACTTGAGGATTTTGAAATTGATTTTGATTTAAAGAATTGAACTTGGAAAAAAAACTTGGACTTGATTTAGAAAGATTGAGATTTTGAAAACATCTTGACTTAGATTAAAATTTGAAAATCATCTTGACTTAGATTGAAATTTGAAAAGCATCTTGGTTTAGAAAGGAGTTTTAGAAAAGAGGTGGAAAGAGTTGAAGCTTCCTAACTTTAGGGTTAAGGTTCAATTAGGGTTTAGATATCTTAGGACTTAGGCAACCTAAGATGGAGAGCATGTACTGGATTTGAAAGACTTGATTTAGACTTGAAAGGTTTGATTAAGGAAAGTTTTGATTTAGGAAATGTTTGAATTAGGAAAGTTGGACTTAAGAAAGATTTAGAAATGATTTGATTTGATTTAGAAAACACTTGACTTGAAAAGACTTGTAAAGATTTGATTTGAGCATTTGACTTCAAAGAGTTTAGAAAGCTAAGGTTTAGGAAATATTGGATATTAGAAAATTTTGAATTAGAAAAGTTTCAAAATAGGAAAATGTTCTAATTAAGAAAGTTTCATTTTAAGAAAGTTTTGACTTTGAAAAATTTCATATTATGAAAGATTTGAATTTAGAAAGTTTTAAATTTGGGAAAGATTTGGATTTACGAAAGTTTTGAGTTTTGGAAAGTTTTGAATTTATAGAGACTTAAATTTAGAAAGGTTTGAATTTAGAAGGTTTTGAATTTAGAAATATTTGAAATTAGGAAAGGATTATAATTAAGAAATATTTGATTCCTATTTCCTAAAGTTGAAGATTAGATTTTATTTCCAAAATTTCATGATTTAATTTTGTTTCTAAAATTTGAGGATTTGATTTGGGTTCCTAAATTGGAAGATTTGAACTTTGGAAAGATTTGGAATTTAGAAAGATTTAATAAGTTGAAATTTAGAAAGTTAAGATTTGCAAATATTAGAAATTAGGAGAGATTTGATTTAGAAAATATTAGATTTAGGAAATATTAAAATTAGGAAAGGATTGGAGTCAGGAGAGATTTGATTCCTATTTCCTAAAGTTGAAGATTAGATTTTATTTCCCAAAAATTGATGATTTGATTTTGTTTCCAAAGTTGGAGGATTTGATTTTGGTTCCTAAATTGGAAGATTGGATTTAACATGGAATTGAAAAAGTTGAGTTTTGAAAATCTTGGATTTGGAGATCTATAATTTGGTAAGAAAAGAATTTTTGAAAACTCATGATTTGATGTAGAAAAAGAAGTTTTGGAAATCTATGATTTAAGGCCAAAGAGGAAGTCGTGATTTTAAGAAAGGAACTAGGGTTCCCTAACTACTCATTCTAGGGCTTGACTTAGACTCCAAGACAAAGAGTTTTTGGAAAGTGAATCTTTTGAAAAGAGTTTTAGAAGGAAAGTTTGACAAGAGTTTTTAGAAAGTAAATTTTTTAAGAGAGTTTTGGGAAAGAAATTTGAAAAAGCAAGTTAGAAAGGGGTTTGAATATGGACTTTAGAATATCTTTTCAATATCTCACTTTCCTAAAACGATTCTAACCATGAAAATATTAGAACCATTCTAGGATTGTGATTTTCAAAACAATATGGATATGGACCATAATGATCACTTTGAATCTTATACTTTCCTAAAACTACCCTAACCATGGAATGACTATAATTATCTTAAGATTATGGTTTTGATGAGAAACAACTTAGGGTTTACACCCAAATATTTGGACCTTGGTGGTCACATTTAATGTAACACTTTCCTAAAACAACCCTAACCATTGAATGGCTAGAATCACTCTAGGATTGGGATTTTGAAAACAAGTTTGAAAAAAAAAAATTTTTGAATGCAAGTTTTGAAAAGAGTTTTGATGCAAGTTTAAAAACAACTTTGAAAACAATTTTGGATGAATGTATGAATATGATATGTACAATACAACAGGGCCGTGAACATACAAGACTAGGCTTCACCACATAATCAAGGGGGCCACACCCACACCATCGAGGGTCGAACTTGAAGAAAGCCCCTAACACGGTGACCTTCAACAATTCTTCTTAGGCATGAACCGAAGAGTCCTTTGTTTCAAGCATGGAAGAAAGGGAGGTAGAAGATGGGAATTAAAATAGAAGAAAATCCAAGTGGGTTAGGAGGAAGAAGAGAGATGGTGGATTATATAAAAGTAAATTAGACATCTATCTCGTCTTCTTCTTGCTTTGCTTGTTCTTGAATCTTGAGAGCTTTAAAGTTGCAACACTCAAGTCTTCAATGGCTTCTTAGAGGCTTGTGTTTGAGTGTATATAGTGTATGAAGGTTATGATTTGAGTGTATGGAGGCTAGGACTTGAAGAGACTTGAGAGACTTAGGGTTTGAGAGAGACTTCGAGCTCTGATTTTAGAGAGACAGCGTTTCAGGACTGAGTTTGCAAACCTTTTTCACACAGGGGAGGGTCTATATTCATAGGCAACTAAAACCACCTTGGCGCCTATTGTAGTGGCACTAAGGCAAATTTTCCACTAGCGCCACTAAGAGTGGCACCAAGCCATTTATTGGCAGTGGCACTAGCCACTTAGGAAATTTTTTAGGATGGCAAGAAACGTATCTTTCGACCCTTGGGAAGCATGACAAAAGGTTTGGGCACCTATCCTAGTGACTACCATGCAATTTTTGCCTTGGTTCGCCTAGAAGTGACTCCTAAAAGTGCAAAAATAATCTGAAAGGTTTCGAGTAACCAAACTCAGCCGTGAATGGATGGGAAACCTCGAGAGGGTGTGTCAAAGGTAACTAGCTTGAGAAGCAATGTCGAATGTTTGAAAAGGTTGACTGGCCTACAAGGAGCAAAATGGTCAATTAAAATTAAAAAGCACCAAAATGGATTCGGAGTGACCCGTGGGAAGGCTTGAAGGTTGGAAACACTTTTGAGAGTGTTCCAAAGGGTTGCCGGTTTGATATCCAGAACCAGTGCGGTTGGAAAAGGCGACCAACCCACTAAGGGTAAAATAGTTATTTTGCACCGGGTTTGCAACAATAAACTCGAAATGATCCAGAAAGGTATTGGAAGGTTAAGAATACTACTAGAAGCATCCTCGAGAGGTAACCAGTTTGATACCCAGAGCCGGTGTGGTTCCTAAAGGCGATTGGATGCGTAGGGGTAAAATGATTATTTTGACTGGATGGTCTCAAAATTGATCTAGAATGGACTTGAAGGCATTTGAACATGTAGGATTGTATTTGGACAATCTTGCAAGGGTGGACTTACCGCTCTGAGAACTTAGGTACTTTCTCAAGAAGTGTACCGGAAAGGCCCAAGGGATAGTTTGGTCATTTTTCACCGAAGTGGGCTAGTAAGCACTGGTGTTGACCTGGACTTTAAGTGTTTCCGTCACTCTGAAGGTGTGTGACGAGTTGGTTTTGAAAGGTATCTTGTCCTTTGGTAAATGTGTCACACCTAAGAGGCGAGTTCAGTCCTATGACACAGGGGTTTTGTTGGCAATTGCCAATGTCAACCCGTTTACAAGTGTTTCCACCACTCTGACGGTTGTGATGTTTGTGAGTGTTTTTGCCAGTCTGATGGTGTGCGTTCATTCTGAAGATTGCCTAATCTCGAGAATTTGCTTGATGGACTTATCATTTGAGGGATCAACTTTCTCAAAAGACATGCCAGATAACAGACATTCTACATTGGCGGGCTAACAGGCACCAGAAGTGAACTGTT
This sequence comes from Euryodendron excelsum, assembly GCA_033060915.1. Classification (NCBI taxonomy): domain Eukaryota; kingdom Viridiplantae; phylum Streptophyta; class Magnoliopsida; order Ericales; family Pentaphylacaceae; genus Euryodendron; species Euryodendron excelsum. Next base: position 1,169,178 of record CM065396.1, read on the forward strand.
TTACCATCTCAAGGACTTGGTTTCCATCCTGGTCGACAAGTTTGAATGGACTTACCATTCTAAGGAGTTTTTTCAGAGGATGTGCCGGGCGGGATGGACTTACTATCTGAGGGATCAACTTTCTCAAAAGATGTGCCGGATTGAGTTTGATTAGTGTGGATTGCAATTAAAATTGGAACTGGGGTTGAAAGAGGGACTTATCATCTTTAGGAAGACATGCCAACTAGAATTGGACCGAGCAATGTTGTAAGGGCATTTTGGTCATTTAGCCACCAGGCTCGCGAAGCGATTGATTGATTGGATTTGAGTTTGAAAAACTAGTTTAGACTTGAATGTGTCTGTATTGCTTTGAATGTGAGTCCGGTTGGACTGGAGATTGCCGAGGGGGCAAAAATGGGGTGCTTACACTCTACATTCTTGAAATGGCAACTCTTTCCTGTTTAGGAGTTTGGCCTCTCCTTTGGCTTGACCCTACCTTGGTCAGATGATAGCATTTTGTACCTTTCTCTCTTTTGATCAACTCGGACATTCTATTTTGGGTTAGTGTATGGGATGATTTGGTTTGAACCCTCAACCCTCCGGGCTTTGGTAACGACTTAGCTGACCTTTGGCAGAGCGATGAGTAGCTAGTCTTTTAATATGTGGAGGCTTTGTTTTAAGACCATAATATAGGCTAAGTTATGAGGTTTTGAATCAACAGGATATGCAAGCTCAAATTTGATGTTGCTTTCAGTAGGGTTTAGATCCATACCATCCTCGGTTGTTTTTCTGACAGGGTTTTGCCCCCTAACATCTTTCTTCAGCCTTGGTAACACATTTAGCTCATTTAGATCAAACAATCTATTTTCAATCAAAGTGGACTTTAATAGGGTTGTAATGTGGGCCATGGTTTTTGGTTTTACAAGAAAAAGTAAAGGCTCGAACCTATTGCTTCTACTGGGCTTCTTTATCACCTAGGATCACCTTTATATTTTCCTTCTTGCATTTGTTATATGCTCTTCAAGATGACATGAATTGAGTCTCATTATTATTATTTTTTTTTTTTGTAGGGCAACTTGCCCCTTGATAACTCTTTCTTTTTGCTTTCCTTTTTTTTTTTTTTTTTTTTGAGGTAAATACTTCTACCCTTCCTTTCTTTTAGATTTTTCCTTAGTGTTTCATTCTAACCCATTGAGGGCGGTGATTCCAAGGTTACAATTCCCTTAGAAAGAAACATAACTGGCATTAACGGGTTTAATAATGGTTGCTTTTGACTGTATGGGGAATGAAATGAGGGCCCCTCTTCATTTTGAACTAGATTGCTTGATCCATAGAGCCTTCACGTTGTTTCAACTTGATGGAAGATCTGTGACATTCTTTATTGAGTCCTCAATTATTTATCTACCCCAATGTGGGGGGATGGTATTGGATCAAGGTTGACAGGAAAGATTTCACTTCCCATGAGGCACTAGTGGGTTAAGCAAAGGGATAAAATATATATATATATATATATATTTTCATGGGAAAATGAAAGATAGCTCTTTTTCCTTTTGATAGTCTGGCTATCCATCGCTTAGCTTCAGTGTCTTATAAGTGCTGATTTTGGGTGGTTTCCTTACTCATCCTTATCCTTTCTCTTTTCAGAAAGTTGATCATTCAGCGAGTGGTTAACTCATACTATCACACCCTTCAAGTCAAGTCCTTTATCAGACAGAACACACCCCTTGTTTAGGAAGCATTCACCATTCACAAGAAATGTGAGACACCAATAATTGAATGAAAAACTATCCTTTTATTATTGTAGTGAAAAGCATAAAGTTCTTTAGCATAATGGAAATGCAAACATCAATTTAAAGACAAAAACAAATGGGATTAAAAGAATGTGGGTGAAAACACCCCTTTCTTGTATGCTTTTATAAAAAATCTCTTTTAGTAGGGTTTTGGGACGACGCCTACATTTCTAACGCTCCATCCATCATTGCGATCCTTGGCCAAGGCAAGGCAGGTGAAGACTTCTTCTAGGGCTCTTGGTGTGTCGACAATGACGGTGCAGTTATCAGCTTCATTGACCTCCTTTTTATCCTCTGTAGCCTTTTCAAGTTCTTCTATAAATAGGGTAGCTAGCTCGCCTCCCTCTAACTCGAACGGTTTTACTAGTGCTTTTGGCTCCTCTAGTTCCCAGCCTATGTCTTCGTAGTTAAACTCAGTCAAGGGCCAGGGATTCTCCAATAGGTGTTGCTCATCCGTGGCATACCTAGGGTGTAGAACTCATCACCCCAACCGTCAGCGGCCATATCTTTGGCAGAATTCTCCTCTGCAAGTATGGGCTCCTCAATTGGCCAGTCGGAAGGATCATGCACTTCATTGGGGTTATAGAAATAGATCGAGCATGGCGGGAATTCCTCCTTCAAGTCACTTTCTTCATCAGTCTCCCAGTCCCCTTCATAATCTTCGACCATGATCACATCCAATTCACCTTCCTCCTTTATTTTCTCTAGTATCATGTTGATTGTGTGGTCTAGCAGAGGATTAGTGGTTACATTGAGGGTAGGATTAGGGTTCACCAATTGTAGGTCAATGGTCTTATTATCTATCAGGACTTGAATTTTATGTTTAAGGGAGGAGCAACTTTCGGTGTCATGCCCTTGGCTGCCGGAACAATACTCGCAAGTGAGGGTGCTATTGAAGGTTAGAGGTAGAGGGCTTGGAAATGGATGGGTTGGTATGGGCTTTAATATATTATTCTTTAGCAGGTTATGGTAGGTCTCAGTTTGGGTGCATGCTAAGGTTTCGAAGTTACGGAAGCGTCGGACCGGCCTATTGAAGTTAGGCCATGCTTTAGTAGGGCAAAAGTCGGGTGATTGTGCAGGCATGATTAGAGTGGGCATGGGTAAGATAGGGTGAGACTGAAGTTAGGCCTATTGCAGTGGTTAAACAGATATGATGGCAGACACCTTACTCTCCTTCTTAATTACTCCGATTGTAGTAGCCATCTTTTTGGCTTTGTTGGCAAAACTTTTCTCGATTTTTGCATAGGGATCTGTAATCCTCCCCATCTTGAGACCATTCTCTATCATTTTTCCTTGCATGATGAGCTCAGAGAAGCTTTTCCCATGCTAGTGTAGAGCTTTTCATGGTATATGTCTTGGAAAGTGTACACGAACAATTGCACATACTCCTTCTTTTCCAGCAGGGGATTGACTTGTGCAGCTGCTTCTTTCCACTAAGGGCATAACTTTTAAAGCTCTATTTGTCTCCTTTACACATTGTCATCAAGGACCACCGGCCAGAAGTGAGGTCTATATTGTGACGATATTGAGCCTTAAATATATTGACCAACTTGATGCATGTTGTGATCTTCCTTAAGTCAAGTTAGGAAAACCATTGCAAGGCGGATCCAGTGAGACTATATTGGAACAATTGCATGAGGAACTTTGGATCATTGCCATGACCACTCAATGCCCCAGCATAAAGGCAAAGGTGGGAATTAGGATTACCAGTGCCATCATATTTCTGAAAGTCAAGCATTTTGAACTTGGCAGGTTTTAGATGGTCTGGGAAAAGCACAACTCATCGTAGGATGCAAGCCCAAAGGTGTCATGGCCATGGAGGCTTTGTAACAAGTCTTCAAACCCTTGAATTTTCAGATTGAGATGGTCGACGAAAGTTTTTTTCACAGCAGGAGAGAGCAGTATGGTTTCTCCTTCTTCAGTATTGACACCTTGGGATCTTGTTTTTCCCCGTAGCATTGGGTTATAGTACAACCCTCGGGTTAGCAAGTTTGGAGTCTTTGAGAAAAATAGTGGATGATGATGGGGCCAGAGCAGCTTCTTTCATAGCCATGGTTTGGATGAGCTTAAACATCTCATAGATCTTTGTTCTCATTTTGTTGACCTAATCTCGAAAGACTGAAGATAACTCGTCACGATTGGCAGCCATTAGTACAGCTCTTTGATGGCTAATGATGGGGTCTCTAGGTGGATGTTGATCTTTCTTAGGAGCAATGGTGGTTTTCTATGGTGTAGTGTCTGTGAAAGAAAAAGAAAGAAAAGAAAAAGAAGGACACAAGCCACAAGTTAGTTTTTGATATTTGGAAAGCGTTATGCGATACGTGTCTTACGGGTGTCTCTTCTTGAGAGAGAGAGAGAGAGAGAGACTAATAATAATGGATTTGGCTTACTTTTTGGACATATGGGTTTGCCCCTGTATGCAGATACCTTACCATCGAGTGGGATATACATTCATTCATTCATTGATTTACAAAAAGTAGAGGGTATATTGAACTTTGAGTTTAAAATACAAGAGCATCGAAGTACATTTTAATAGGGGGAGAGGGGACATTTTCCTTTGGGACTTCCACCAATCCTAAACTACTCTTGAATCATTGGATTTACCTTCTTTGAGTTTGATATCAAGGAGGTCATTGAGAGACCTTGTTGTTTGATTGCCCTGTGTCTTCTTGGTAACCTTATCTCCGTGAGCATAGAGGGATTAAAGCCCCTCTTTATAGAATGACTTAAAATGCATGCCATGAGTCCATAGGGTTTCGTGGAAACCCTTAGGGTTTTGGTAGGTGTTATGCAAGGGAGATTGATTTGGGCATCACTCTCTATGGGTTGATCATATGCATAAAAATGTGATGACTTAAGTTATTTTAGAACTCTTGTCTTGACATGGTGTAATAAATGGATGAGCATTTAAGCCAAGAGTAGAGAGAGAGAGAGAATACAATTGTAAAGTAAATATGCATGCATTAGCATTTATATAACCATTATAATAGTAGGAATTAGACATGGATAAAGGAAAGTAAAGCAGTCACCCTTTCATCTATGGTTTTGAAATTGACATGTGTGTCTTAAATCCAACAGAGGTTCGGCTATGCATGGTTTCTATATGAGCATGAGGTTAAGGGTTTACTAATGCTTCCTAGAAAGGCTCGGTTCCCAAATCTTCAAACTTAGGCCCACTTCCTGAGGTGGTGCTATTATAGGTTGGTGATATGAGCGAGGGAACCACAAAGAGGCTGTAGGCTAAGAAACTGACACAACATCTTCCAATAACCAATATGCCATTCCCCCTTCTAACTAGAAGAGACATAACCAGGAAAAGAATACCAATATGTAAATGCAAGTGCATAATGCAGTGTGTGTGTGAAATTTTGAAAAACAAATAAAAGGGCCAAACAACTCCCATACATCCTGTCCATTCCATCCTATTCATTCATGATATACATGGTAGTTAATATGACATAAAGTAAAAATGTGAATAAAGGTCCACCTACAAAAATAAAGATGCAAAAAGTTAATATTTGAATATAAAACTGAATGCAAGATAGAATGATTAAATAAGAATTAAATGCAAATGATGACATGTTTTTGACAACAGCTTTGAAAAGTTTGAGTTAGAAAATTTGAAGTGGATAGACCTAGACAAATTAATCAAAGACTCTAGATGGGTGAAAGGTGAAAAGACACGGTAATGGCCTAACCCTCTAAGCATCCCCAGCGGAGTCGCCAACTGTAACGCCACAATTTTTCACACTCGAGGAAAATACATACAAGCAGAAAAAACACAGTACTCTCTCATGAGTGCGATTAGGTTTGAATTGGAAATTGATTTGATTAAGGGCTTTTGGAAAAAGAAATTTGCAGTCGCCACCTAACTTGGTTAAGGTAAGTTAGGTCACCTAAAACTAAGGGCAATCAGAAACTAAACTTCGGGTTTTTTAAAAGGTTTTGGAAAACTTTCTCAAGAGAGAGTTTTTAAGAAAACAGGTTATTTGGCAACCTTTAGAAAGATTTAAACCCTTTTTGAAAAATTACTCCATTTTGGTTTTTGAAAGAAGTGACTCTAGGTTCGGAGGTTAGTTACGTATAAGGAAGATATCTTAAGATCATCACCCTACCCTACCTACATCTCTATTCACCATAGGTTCACTCATTTAGAATTTTTGATTGTCCATTGTCCAACTATATTCACTATGAAAAGAATTTTAAAAAGATGTTTGATATGACACATGACATGCAGGTGCAACAAAACAAATTTGATTTTGAAAATAGATTTGAAGAGAAGATTTGACCCATGAGAAGGCTTGAAGGTTAGAAACACTATCAAGAGTGTTTCTAGAGATTACCGGTTTGATACTCAAAGCCAGTACGGTTAGAAAAGGCGACCGGCCCACCAAGGGCAAAATGGTCATTTTATATTGAGATTACCAGAATAGACTTGAAATGATCCAAAAAAATGTTGGAAGGTTGAGAACACTATTAGAAGTATCCCCAATAGATAATCAGTTTGACACCCAGAGCTAGTGTGGTTCCCAGAGGCGATCGAATGCCTAGGGGTAAAAAGGTCATTTTGACCACATGGTCTCAGAATTGGTTCGAAACCGATTAAAAGGCACTTGAACATGTAGTATTATCTTTTGGACAATCTTGGAAGGGTGAACTTACCACTCTGAGGACTTAGATACTTTCTCGAAAAGCATGCCGAAAAAGCCCAAGGGGCAGTTTGGTCGTTTTTCACCGGAATGGGCTACTAGGCACTAGTGTTGACCTGGGTTTTGAGTATTTCCATTACTTTAACGATGTGTGACCAGTTGGTTTCCAAAGATATCTTGTCCTTCGGTAAACATTTCATGGCCAAGAGGCGTATTTGGTCCCGTGACATAAGGGTTTTATTGGCAATTTCTAATGTTGACCTGTTTATGAGTGTTTCTGCCACTCTGACGGTTGCTATGTTTGTGAGTGTTTCTGTCACTTTGACGGTGTGCGTTCATTCGGGAGATTGCCTGATCTTGGAGAGTTGCTAGATGGACTTATCATTTGAGGATCAACTTCAAGGACTTGGGTTTGGTCCCGGTCAACAGGTTTGAAAGGACTTATCGTTCCAAGGGGTTTTCTCGGTAAATGGGCCAGATGGATGGACTTACTGTCTAAGGGATAAGCTTTCTCAAAAGACGTGCCAAATTGAGTTTGACTGTGTGAATTGGAATTGAAATTGGAATTAAGGTTGAAATAGGGACTTACCGTCTTTAAGAAGACGTGTTAATTGGAATTGGACTGAGTAATGCCCTAATGGCATTTTGGTCATTTTGCCTCTATTGGGCTCGGCGAGCCCTCGAAGTAATTGATTAATTGGATTGAGTCTGGAAGACTAGTTTGGACTTGACTGTGTTTGTGCCTGTTTGAATGTGAGTCTAATTGGGCCGGAGATTGCCGAGCGAGCAAAAATGGGGTGCTTACGCCAAGGTGTCCTCAAGCCCAACATCCTGGTGTTGCAACCTGACAAAGTCTAATATCTAGCCATCCAGAACATTCAGCTTTCCAGAGCATCTTACCATCCATAAGCATTCAACCATCCAGAGTACATCCCAACTGGGGCAGGTCAGAAGCCCAAAGTCTCTGGTACAGCTTAACACACAAGAAGTCCATTTTAGCAAACCACATCATCCAATCATCATCAAAGCAATTCTCTGACTCCATAAGGCATGTTCCTATCCACTACATAACTCAGTGATCCCTGGGGCAACTTATTTCAACTCAACCAACAAGTCAACATAACTCAGTGATCCCTGGGGGCAACTTATTTCAACTCAACCAACAAGTCAACACAGCCCCTAAATAAAAGCCTAAACTATCTACATCTCTCATGGATAAGAGATTAAATTATCTATACTGCTTCTAGACTGCTCCCTTTAGCCAATAGAGCTGGCATCAATAGCTTGAGCTAGGATCTTGCCCTCCATAGCCGACAAAAAATAGAGAACAGGGCAACGACCTACTATCAACCTCCCTAATCAACTTTGAACAACTTTTTCAAACTACAAAAACTAGGGCAATGCCCCACCCTGCACCTCACATTTCAATCAAACTGTTCAATCAAATTCAAGTTAAACTAAACAAAGGTATTCGAGCTCCCAGATACCTCAGACATTTCAAAGCAAAAGAGACCTCACTCCCTCCAGAAGTCAAGTTAAGACACTTAACTTTAGAGAAGCACTAACCCTCCAGAGACATGGCAACAAAAATCCTATCATGCTTGCCAAAATTAGAACTCAACAATGAAGCCAACACCATGCATTCAAACCCCCAGAGATCTCAAACAAAGGCCAAAGAATCACAAGTACGAAGTAGTCTCCCATGGGGCCCCATGCTCAAGGCGAAGGTATAATTCTTACGAAATCAAATCAGAATTTTCCAAAAATTAAAGCCCTTGCTTTTTCTCAGATTCAAACATTTTAAAAAAAGTTTCAATTTAAAAATTAATTTACGTCAATTTCAAAAATTAATTCTCCAAATCCCAAAATTGCTTTTAAAACTATTTCCACAAAATATTTCAAGTTCAAAAGATCAAAGCTTATGCTTTTCTTCAAAAGTCAAAATCAATCTTCAAATCTAAAAGTTTTCAAAACTTTTCCTACATGAAGTTTTAACCTTCAATTTCAACTCAATTTCAAAAGCTTAAACTATTGCTTTCTTTTATAGTTAAAAACACCATCAATCTCAAAAGCTTTGAAACGTTCAAGTTCCAAATCAAAATGAATTCTATACACATTTTGTCTTTCAAAATCCAAGTTTCAAGTCTTAAGTCAAAATGAATTTTCTAAACGTCTTGCTGTAAGCACCCCATTTTTGCCCGCTCAGCAATCTCTGGTCCGACCGAACTCACATTCAAACAGATACAGACACATTCAAGTCTAAACTAGTTTCCATACTCAATCTAATCAATCAATCGCTTCACAGGTCCGCTGGGCCCAATAGAGCCAAAATGACCAAAATGCCCTTAGGGTATTGCTCATTCCAATTCTAGTTAGCACATCTTCTTAAAGACGGTAACTCTCTATTCCAACCTCAATTTTAGTTTCAATTCCTATCCAAACTAGTCAAACTCAATTCAACGCGACTTTCGAGAAAGTTGATCCCTCATATGGTAAGTCCATCCAATTTAACATGTTTACAAAGAAAACTCCTCGAAATGGTAAGTCTCTTTAAACTTGTCGATCGGGACGAAACCCAAGTCCCTGAGATGATAGAATGATTCACTTTTGGTGCCTGTTAACCTGCTAATGTAGAATATCTGTTATTTGGCATGTTTTTCAAGAAAGTTGATCCCTTAGATGATAAGTCCATCTAGCAGCGTCCTGAGATAATGCTGTCTTCAGAATGAACGCACACCGTCAGAGTGGCAAAAACACTCACAAACATTGTAACCGTCAGAGTAGTAGAAACACTTGCAAACAGGTCAACATTGAAAATTGCTAACAAACTCCCTATGTCACGGTACTGAACACGCCTCTTGGCTGTGACACGTTTATTGAAAGACGGAATACCTTTGGAAACCAACTCGTCACACACCATCAGAGTGACAAAAATACTCAAAACCCGAGTCAACACTAGTGTCTGCTAGCTCACTCTAGTGAAAAATGACCAAACTACCCCTTGGGCCTTTTTCGGCACACTCCTCGAGAAAGTACCTAAGTCCTCAGAGCGGTAAGTCCACCCTTCCAAGATTGTCTCAAAGACAATTCAATGTGTTCCAATGCCTTTCGGTGGGTTCTGGATCAATTTTGAGACTATCCGATCAAAATGACTATTTTGCCCTTAGGCATTTGATCGTCTCCGGGAACCACACCAGCTCTGGGTATCAAACTAGTAATCTCCTGAGGGTGATTCTAATAGTATTCTCAACCTTACAATGCCTTTTTGGATCATTTCATGTCTATTTTGGCAAACCCGGTGCAAAATAATTATTTTACCCCTAGTGGGTCGGTCGCCTTTTCCAACCACGCCGGCTCTGGGTGTCAAACCAGCAACCCTTTGGAACACTCTCAATAGTGTTTTTTCAAGCCTTCTCACGGGTCACTCTGGGTCCTTTCTGGTGTTTTTCTAGTTTAATTGATCGTTTTGCCTTTGGCGGGCTGGTCGACCTTCTCAATTATTCTAGCATTGCTTTTTAAGCCGGGTACCCCTTAAAACATTCTCTTAAGGTTTCCCATCCATTCCCGACTAAGTCTGGTTACTCAAAACCTTCTAGAAAATTTCCAGACTTTTTGAAATCACTCCTAGTGAAGTCAAGCCAAAAATTGCATGGTAGTCGTAAGACAGGCGCCCAAATGTTTTGCCTTGCATCCCAATGGTCGAAAGATACGTTTCTTGTTGCCCTACAAACTTTCCTAAGTAGTTGGCACCAAGCCATTAAATGGCCTAGCGCTATTCCTAGTGGCGCTAGTGATTTTTTGCCCTGGCGCCACTGCAACAAAAGTCAAGGCTATTTCATTTGTCTATAAATACAGACCCTCCCCTGTATGAAAAGGGTCCGCAAAATCAGTCAAAAAATGTTATCTCTACGAAAATAGAGCTTGAAGCATCTCAGAATCCTAAATCTCTCAAGCCTCTTCAGGCCCTAGCCTTCATACACTCAAACCCTAACCTCTATACACTCTATACACTCAAACACAAGCCTCCAAGAATCCATTGAAGACTCAAATGCTGCAACTTCAAGACTCTCAAGGTTTAAGAAAAAGTAAAGCAAACCAAGCACTCAAAGCAAGAAGAATATGAGGTTGGTTTTCTATTTAGTTTTATGTAATCCCCCTCTCTCTTCTCCCTCTAAACCCACTTGGGTTTTCTTCTCTTTTAATCCCCATCTTCTACCTCCTCTTCTTGTATGCTTGAAACAAAGGACTTCTCGGTCCATGCCTAGGAAGAATTGTTGAAGGTCATCGTACTGGAGGCTTTCTTCAAATTAAACCTTTGATGGTGTGGGTTCGACCCCCTTGATTATGTGGTGAAGCCTAGCCTTGTATGTTCATGTCCCTATTGCATTGTGCATATCATATTCATGCATTCATTCAAAATTGCTTTCAAAATTATTTTCAAACTTGTATCAAAGTTGTTTTCAAACTTGCATTCAAAATTTCATTTTTCAAACTTGTTTTAAAATCACACTCCTAGGATGATTCTAGCCATTCCATGGTTAAAGTTGTTTTAGGAAAGTGTTACATTCAATGTGACTATCAACGTCCAAATTTTTGGATGTAAACCCTAATTTATTTTTATCAAAACCACAATTTTAATATGATTCTAGCCATTTGATGATTAGGGTTGTTTTAGGAAAGTGTGATATTCAAAGTAATCATTATAGTCCATATTTCAAATCCTTATTGTTTTCAAAATCACAACCCTAGAATGGTTCTAATCTTCTCATGGTTAGAATCATTTAGAAAAGTGAGATATTCAAGCAACTTGTAAAAGTCCATATTCAAACATTTTTCCAAATTGTTTTGTAAATCTACTTCCTAAAAACTCTTCTCAAATTTTCTTCCTAAAAACTCTTTTCAAAAATCTATTTCCTAAAAAACCCTTTTCAAAAATCTACTTTCCAAAAACTCTTTATATTGAGGTCTAAGCCAAGCTCTAGAATCCATGGTTAGGAAACCCTAGTACCTTTCTTAAAATCATAACTTCCTCTTTTTCCTCAAATCATAGGTTTCCAAAACTATTTTCTATATCAAATCATAGGTTTTTAAAATTATTTTCTACATCAAATCATAGGTTTTCAAAACCTTTTTTCCTACCAAATCATAAATCTCTAAATCTAAGATTTTCAAAGCTCAACCTTTTCAATTCCATATCAAATCAAATCTCCCAATTTTTAAAATCAAATCAAATCACTATTTTTGGAAATAAAATCCAATCTTTTACTTTAGGAAATAGGATTCCAATCTTTCCTAATTTCAAATTTTCAAATCTTTCTAAATCTCAACTTTCTAAATTCAACTTATCAAATCTTTTCAAATTCCAAGACTTTCTTAATTTCAAACTTTCAAATCTTATTTCCAAATTTTAAATCTTTCTTAGATCAAAATTTTCTTAAATCAAGACTTTTCTTGAATGGGTCTTTCCAAATTCAAATCTTTCGAGATTCTAAAACTTATCAAATTTGGAAACTTTCATGAAATGAAATTTTCCTAATTTCAAAATTTTTCCAAAATGGAGCTTTCCTATTTTGAAAATTTCCTAATTCAAAGATTTCCAAAATTCAATCTTTCTTAAATTTTAACTTTCTAAATTCCTTTAAATCAAATATTCAAGTCAAATCTTTATGTCTCTTCAAGTCAAGTGTTTCTAAATTAAATCAAATCTTTTCTAAATATTTCTTAAATCCAGCTTTCCTAATTCGAACCTTTCCTAAATCGAAACTTTCTAAAATCAAACTTTTCAAGTTCAAATCAAGTTTTTCCAATTCAAGTACATACTTCAACCCTAGGTTACCTAAACCCTAGGAAGCCAAACCTTAGTTCAACCTTAACCCTAAGTTAGGAAGTTTCAACTCCTTTCTTCAACTCTTTTCTAAACCAAGATAGTTTTCAAAATTTAATTTAAATCAAGATGATTTCAAAACTCAATCCAGCCTTTCCAAATCAAGTCCAAATCCTACTTCAAAGTTCAATCTTTTCAAATCAAAATCAATTTCAAATCCTCAAGTTCAATTTCAAATCAAAGTCAATTCTAAGTTCAATTTTAAATCCAAGTTCATTTTCAAATCAAAGTTCAATTTCAAATCTTCCAATAAAATTTTCAAATCAAACTTTTCAAAAAACCTCAAAGTGTCTATTTTCAATTGGACTCTTATCCGAACTACGACTGACCTGATTCCCAATAAAGGGATACGTAGGCAACCCTCATAGGTGCGGTTACAACATTTTTTAAATTTCCAATTCCATAATCTTATTCAAGCTTCGAATCTTTTCTTCAAATCTATTTTCAAAATCAAATCCTTTTCTTCAAATCTATTTTCGAAATCAAATCATTTTCTTCAAAGTTATTTTCAAAATCAAATTATTTTCTTGCACTTAGATGTCATGCATCATATCAAACATCTTTTCAAAAGTCTTTTCAAAATGGATAGCATTGGACAATAGATAATCGGAGATTCTAAAGGAGTGAACCTATAGTGAATAGACATGTATGTACTGCAAGGGTGAGATAGGGTGATGATCTTAGGATATTTTCACTATACATAACCAACCTCTAAACCTAAAATCATTGTTTTCGAATACCAAAATGAAGTTATTTTTAAAAAAGGGCTTAAATTTTTTCAAAAGTTGCCAAGCAACCTATTTTCTAAAAAACCCTCTCTTGATGAAGTTTTTCAAAACTTTTTTAAAAACCTTAAGTTTAATATTTGGATTACACTTAGTTTTAGGTGACCTAACTCACAATAACAAAGTTAGGTGGTGACTTCAAATCTTTTCTAAAAACCCTTAATCAAATCAATTTCAAGTTCAAACCTAGTCGAATTCATCTTTCTAGAAGGATAAGTTCTAACGAGAGAGTACCGAGTTTTTCTCTCTTGTGTGTATTTTTCTCGAGTGCGAAAAATTGGGGCGTGACAACTGGCGACTCCACTAGGGACGCTTAGAGGGTTATACCATTATCATGTCTTTTCACCCTTCACTCATTTAGAGTCTTCGATCAATTTGCTCAATTTATTCTACCTTAATTTTTTTTTCAAAGGCAAACTTCTCAAAAATGTTTTCAAAAACATGTCATTGTTTGCATTCAATTCGTATTCAATCATTCTATCTTGCATTAAGTTCTTCATTCAAGTATTGACTTTTTGCAACTTTATTTTTATAGATGGACCTTTCTTCACATTTAATTTTATGTTATATTAACTACCATGTATGTCATGAATGAATAGAATAGAATGGACAGGATGGATGAGAGTTGTTAGGCCCTTTCCTCCATTTTTCAAAATTCCACACACATACTGCATGTGCACTTGCATTTGCGTACTTGCATTCTTTACCTAATTACGTCCCTTCTAGTTAGAAGGGGGAATAGTATATTGGTTGTGGGTGGATGCTGTGTTAGTTTCTTTGCATACAGCCTCTTGATGCTTCCCCCGCTCAAAGCACCAACCTATAATGGCATCACCTCGGGGAGTAGGCCTAGGTTTGAAGATCTGAGAACCGAGCCTTCTTAGGAAGCATTGATGAACCCTCAAGCTCACGCTCATATAGAAACTATGCATTGCCGAACATTTGTCGGATTTAAGACATGCACGCCGATTTTAACAACTATGGAGGAAAGGGTGACTGCTGCGCTTTCCTTTATCCTTGTCTAATTCCTATTGTTATAATACTTGTATAAATGCTCATGCATACATATTTATTTTACAATTACATTCTCTATTTCTCTATTTTATGCATACATGTTCATGCACTCAATATTCTATATCAAGACAAGAGTTCCAAAGTAACTCAAGTCACTACATTTTCATGCATATGACCAACCTATAAAGAGTGATGCCAAGATCACTCTCCCTTAATAAAACTTACCAAAACCCTTGTCGTGCCCCTATTTTTCGCACTCGGGAAAATACACACCAATAGGAAAAATATGTTACTCTCTCATTATAACTCATCCACTTAGAAGAACGAGTGCAACTGGGTTTGAATTAGAAATTGATTTGAATAATGGCTTTTAAAAAAGATTTGGGGTTATCACCTAACTTTGTTAAGGTGGGTTAGGTCACCTAAAACTAAGTGCAATCTGAAGATTAAACTAAGGATTTTTGAAAAAGTTTAAGAAAACTTCCTAAAGAGAGAGTTTTTGGAAAATAGGTTGTTTGGTAACCTTTGGAAAGATTTAAGCCCTTTTTGAAAATAACTCCATTTTTGGTCTTTGAAAATAGTGATTCTAGATTCGAAGGTTGGTTACGTATAAGGAAGATATCCTAAGATCATCATCCTATCTCGCCTTTGCAGTACCTATATGTCTATTCATCCTAAGTTCACTCAATTAGAATCTTGAATTATCGATTGTCCAATTATATCCACTTTGAAATGAGTTTTAGAGAAAAAGTTTGATATGATGCATGACATGCAAGTGCAAGGTAATAATTTGATTTTAAAAATAGATTTGAAGAGAAGATTTGATTTTGAAAATAGATCTATAGAAAATATTTGAAGCACGAAAAAGGTTATGGAATTGGAAATTTGAAAAAGTTTGTGGAATTGAAAACTTAAAAAAGATTGTGACCGCACCTATGAGGGTTGCCTATGTATCCCTTTGTTAGGAATCAAGTTAGTCGTAGTTCGGATAAGAGTCCAATTGAAAGTAAACACTTTGAAGTTTTTGAAAAGTTTAACTTGAAATGGATTGATTTGAACTTTGAATAGAAGATTTGAAATTGGACTTAGAATTGATTTTAATTTGAAGTCTAACTTGAGGATTTTGAAATTGATTTTGATTTGAAAATATTGAACTTGGAAGAAGAACTTAGATTTGAGTTAGAAAGATTGAGATTTGAAAACACCTTGACTTGAATTGAAGTTTGAAACCACCTTAGTTTAGAAAGGAGTTTTCGAAAAGAGTTGAAAAGAGTTAAAGTTTCCTAACTTTAGGGTTAGGGTTGAACTAGGGTTTGGCTTCCTAGGATTTAGGTAACCTAGGGTTGAAGTATATACTTGAAATAAGAAGATTTGATTTGATCTTAAAAAGTTGAATTAAGGAAGGTCTGATTTTAGAAAACTTAGAGTTAGGAAAGATGAGATTGGAGAGAGATTTGGAAAAGATTTGATTTAATTTAGAAACACTTGACTTGGAATGGTTGGAAAATATTTGACTTGAATATGTAATTTGAAAGAATTTAGAAAGATAGAGTTTAAGAAAGATTGAATTTTGGAAATCCTTGAATTAGGAAAGTTTTGAATTTAGAAAGATTTGAACTTTGGAAAGATTTGGAAGTTGAAATTTAGAAGGGTTTTAAATTAGGGAAGATTGGAATTAAGAAATATTGGAATTAGGAAAAGTTTGATTTCTAATTCCTAAAGTGGAAGATTGGATCCTATTTTCAAAAATTAATAATTTAATTTTGTTTCCAAAATTGGAGAATTTGATTTCAGTTCCTAAATTGGAAGATTGGATTTGCCATGGAATTGGAAAGGTTGAGTTTTGAAAATCTTGGATTTGGAGATTTATGGTTTGGTAGGAAAAGAGGTTTTGGAAACCTAAGATTTGATGTAGAAAAATACTTTTGGAAACCTATGATTTGAGGAAAAATAGAAAGTCATGAATTTAAGAAAGGAACTAGGGTGTCCTAATCATAGTTTTTAGGGCTTGACTTGGACTCCAAGACAAAGAGTTTTTGGAAAGTAGATCCTTGAAAAAGTTTTTTAGAAAGTAAATTTTTAAAAAGAGTTTTTAGGAAGAAGATTTTTGAAAGAGTTTTTAGGAAGTAAATTTGAAAAATAATTTGGAAAGGGATTTGAATATGGACTTTAGAAAATCTTTTGAATATCTCACTTTCCTAAAACGATTCTAACCCTGAAGAGATTAGAACTATTCTAGGGTTGTGATTTTGCAAAAAACATGGATTTGAAATATGGACCACAATGATCACATTGAATATCACACCTTCCTAAAACAACCCTAGCCAAGGAATGACTAGAATCATCTTAAGATTGTGGTTTTGATAAAAAAAAACAATTTTAGAGTTCACACCCAAAATTTAGACCTTGATAGTCATATTGAATATAACACTTTCCTAGAACAACCCTAACCACAGAATGGCTAAAATCATTCTCGCGAACATACAAGGCTAGGCCTCACCACATAATCAAGGGGGCCGAACCCACACCATCAAAGTTTGAATTTGAAGAAAGCCCTCAGCACAGTGACTTTCAATATTTCTTCTTAGGTGTGAATCGGAGAGTCCTTTATATCAAGCATGTAAGAAAAAGAGGTTGAAGATGTGGATTAAAATAGAAGAAACCTAAGTGGGTTAAGAGGGAGAAGAGAGAGGGGGAATCACATAAAAATAAATAGAAAACCAACCTCATATTTTGCTTACTTTGATTGCTTGATTTGCTTTGCCTTTTCTTGAACCTTAAGAGTCTTGAAGTTGCAGCACTTGAGTCTTTAATGGATGCTTGGAGGCTTGTGTTTGAGTGTATGAGATGTATAGAGGCTAGGGTTTGAGTGTATGGAGGCTAGGGCTTGAAGAAGACTTAAGAGAATTAGGGTTTGGAGAGGCTTCGAGCTCTGTTTTCAAAGAGACAGAGTTTCTAGACTGAGTTTGCAAATCATTTTCACGCAGTGGGAGGGTCTATATTTATAGACAAATGAAAAAGCCTTGCTGCCTGTTGCAGTGGAGCTAAGGCAAAAAATCCACTGGCGCCAACCACTTAGGATAGTTTTTAGGGCGGCAAGAAACATATCTTTTGACCTTTAGGACGCAAGGCAAAAGATTTCGGTGCCTGTCCTAGTGACTACCATGCAATTTTTGGCTTAGCTCCACTAGGAGTGACTCTAGAAAGTTCAGGAATGATCTTGAAGGTTTCAAGTAACCAGAATTAGCCAAGAATGGACGAGAACCCTCGAAAGAGTGTCTCAGAGATAATTAGCTTGAGAAGCAATGCCAGAATGTTTGAGAAGGTTAACCATCTTACCAGGGACAAAATGGTCAATTGAACTAAGAAAACACTGGAATGGACTCAGAATGACTTGTGAGAAGACTTGAAGGTTGGAAACACTATTAAGAGTGTTCTGAAAGGTTTCTAGTTTCATACCTAGAGCCGGTGTGATTGAAAAAGGCGACAGGCCCACTAGGGGCAAAACAATCATTTTGCATCGAGTTGGCCAGAATAGACTCAGAATGATCCGAAAAAGTGTTGAAAGGTTAAGAATACTATTAGAAGCATTCTCGGGAGGCTATCTGTTTGGTACCCAGAGCCGGTGTGGTTCCCAGAGGCAATCGTATGCCTAGGGGCAAAATGGTTATTTTGATTGGTTGGTATCAGAATTGGTCCGGAATTAACTAGAAGGCACTTGAACATGCCAACTTGTCTTTAGGACAATCTTGAAAGTATGGACTTACAATTCTAAGGACTTAAGTACTTTCTCGAGAAGCGTGCCAAAAAAGGCCGAAGGCGTAGTTTACTCATTTTTCACCAAAGTGGGCTAGCAAACACTAGTGTTGACTTGGGTTTTGAGTGTTTCTGTCACTCTAACGGTGTGTGACGAGTTGGTTTCCAAAGGTATCTCATTCTTCGATAAACGTGCCACGGCCAAGAGGCGTGTTCGGTCTTGTGACATAAGGGTTTTGTTGGAAATTTTCAATGTTGACCTATTTGCAAGTGTTTTCACCACTCTGACGGTTGCGATGTTTATGAGTGTTTTCACCACTCTAACGGTGTGCATTTATTTTAGAGACTATCTGATCTCGAGAAGCTGCTAGATAGACTTTCGTCTAAGGGATCAACTTTCTCGAAAGACATGCCGAATAATGGACATTCTACATTGGCAGGCTAGCAGGCGCCAGAAGTGAACCGTTCTACTATCTCGGGGACTTGGGTTTGGTCCCGATCGACCAGTTTGAAGAAACTTACCGTTTCGAGGAGTGTTCTTGGTAAACAGTCGGAATGGATGGACTTACTGATTGAGGAATTAATTTTCTCAAAACACGTGCCGAATTGAATTTGATTGGTTTGGACTGGCATTGAACTGAAATTAAGGTTGAAATTGGGACTTACCGTCTTTAGGAAGATATGCCAACTGGAATTGGATTGAGTACTATCCCAAGGGCATTTTGTTCATTTTGCCTTTATTGAGCCCACAAAGTGATCGATTTGATTGGATTGAGTCTGGAAAATTGGTTTTGACTTGAATGTGGTAGTGTTGGTTTGTTTGTTAGTCTAATCCAACAGGAGATTGCCAAGCGGGCAAAAATAGGGTGTTTATAGCTGCCCCTCTTTTTCTGTCTTTACTTGTGGAAAGCAAAAAATGATAAAGTAAGAGTCCTATATTGATTGCGAGGCAATCAGAGGGATGAAATTTGGAAATGTTTGAAGACTGGAGCTTGAAAGTGGAAAATTGGCCCAAGGGGGTATTTAAAGTCGGAGTTTGGCAGGAAAAAAGGCAAAGTTGCCCAAAATTTGATGGTGGCACCATTACTGGCTTAAAATTACCTTGGCACCACTGCTAGTGGCGCTAGGCCTGAGATTAAAACCAACAACTTTTTATTTGAAATTCACGGCCTTGTTCAAATTTGTAGAGGGTTTCAAGGAGATTTTGAGTGTTTTACAAGAAGGGAGTTTCGAACATTGAAGGGGTGATCTCGAGGGACACCAAAAGTGGTCACCATCGTCGGAATTGTTGCTGGAGAAGAAGATTTCGCCGAAGAACTCCAAGAGGTGAGTTTTTTTTTCATTAATTTTGATGTGTAGAACTCTGTTTGAATCGTGCAAATAGTCAAAATCGATGTTTTGATGTGTTTTCTGCGTTTTGATGCTTTTTTTATTAAGTTTGGGTAGTTTTGCATATTTATATAAAAGGTGTTTTTACAAGATATGGGAATTTATTCCTACAGCCTTGGGTATTGAGTTTTCTGGCTAGATTTTTATACCATGTTCCTAAGAAAAATGTGTTGAACACTTGTATGAAATTTTGTGATTTTCTGAGAACTTTTTGAATTTTTAATTTTTCAAAAATAGAAAAATGGTTGAAAATAACAAAAATTGAGAAATCAGTGGAAATATTTGAATTTGACCTTTAGAAAAATATGAGAATATTTTAGAAAATATTTGAAGTGACTTTTGAAATACTTTTGTGACAATTTTGAAAACCCTTAAATTTTTAAAAAATAAAACAGGTGTCCGGAAATTTAAAAATCTTAGGAATGTGCACAGATTGTTTTATGTGTGTTGGTGCTATGTGATTGTGATGTCGTGGGATGCACGATTTGTGTTGTTGTAATGTTTTGGGCCTTGTAGATACTAGCTATAGACGGGACTCTGCCGAAATTTTTTGAAATTAGGGAAAGAGTTAGAAAATTTTTAAAATTAAATCTTTTTGAAGGGAAAAGCTATAAAACATTTGAGGGTGGGGCCTTTTTGGTAGAGAAGGCCCCGAAAAACTCAGGGGGCCTAGAATAAAAATTTTTGAAAGAAAAACTTTGAAAAAAATTTTGAAAATAGAATTTTGAATAGAACCATTAAGGGAAAAGCTTAGAGAATTTTTGAAAATAGATTTTAAATTTAGAAAACTTTAAAATTGATAAAAATTTTGGAAGGAAGAGTTTCTTTTTTTATTTTTTTTTTGAGGTTTGAAAATTTAGAATTTTTTAGGATAGATTTTGAAGGAAAAAGTTTTAGAAAACTTTGAAACTTGATAGGAAAAAAAAAATCTTTCGAAGGAGAAGCTTGGAAAGGTTTGAGATGGATTTGGATTGAAACCTTTGAGATTTGATTTTGACAATGAAACTTTTGATTTTGAATTAGAAACTATTTTGATTTGAAACTTGGACAAAATAAGTAGAGATTTTGTTTTGAGTCGAAACTTGAACATTTGAAGGCAAAATGTTTAGAAAAATTCATTTTGGCTTGAAACTCGAAATTCTTTTCTTCTTCTTCTTTTATATACCTCTTATTTTTTTGAACTATACTTACTATATGTTGATGTCCTTATCTTGATTTGGCTTTCAAGATGGCTGATACTATTTTGAGTTGAATGAGGGCTTGGCATGACTGGTATCCGCTAGATGAGCAAGACATCTTCTGCTAGTCCTTTGGTTACGTGGCTTCACTCTTATCTGTACAGCTTATTTCAAGATTCACGGAGACAGTGGTTCCCTTCTGGCAGCCTGACTTGCCCCTTTTCCTTTTAGGGGAATGTGAGCTTACACCCACTCTTCATGAGTATGGCTTTCTCCTTAGCTTCCGAGATGATTCGGCTGATATTGTGGGACCTCTCTTTCCTGATGATTGTATCAAGGTTATCTCATCTCAGCTGGGGCTTTGACGTGCATTTCTTTCCTTTGACCTTCTGCCCCAGTTTCCTTATGTTCTAGCGGAGTTTTTATCCTCTAGTTTTGAGTTTGCGATGGGTATGGGAGCTCATGTGGGCAATTAGCATACTTCTTAGGAATGGTCCATTTCTCGAATGGTAGCTCTAGCTCTGCTTATCCTAAACTTCTTGATGTTTGATTGATTGTCGATTATGTGCATTGCTTGCTAGGATTCGTGAGGGGCACTCATACTCTCTTATGGTTATGGGAGAGACCTTTGTGAGCCTCACTAGATTCTAACAGGGGGTTGATGCTCACTTTTGGGGATGTGCTGCACTTTTCCAGCTTTGGGCGATCAAACACTTATTTATTATTCCCTTATGTCAGCATATCTGGTACCTCGAGCTTGACCATATATGCTATTTGGTGAGGTCTTAGAGAGCTTTCGTGGATGATGAGAGGTTCCCACACACTGCTACAATATGGGCTAACAATCTTTAGGGCAGGAGGTTTGACACGGTTAGGTGCTACACAAGACTAATTGGTAGGTATTGCTTGAGAGAACGGCTTTCTGAAAGGGACTACGTGCCTTTGGCAGGTTTGTGAGGCATTGCCCCTTTCTTTGGGATTCAAGTCTTGCGACAGTTTGGCAAGAGTCAGGACATCCTTTATTTGGCATCGGCAGTGGAGTTTAGCCTTATCTTTGAGGCAATAATCCCAAGAGCATTAGTAGAAAGGGTTGTGGACATGTGGAGATCCTTGCTTCCCCATGTGGATGATGACGGGTCATTTTCTGACATGCCCATGGAGACTGAGAACTACCATTACTGGTTCTGTCGATATGTGTTGGGACCTAATACGCTCGAGGATCTACTTTTTAAGACTCTTTTGCCCTCTGTTGGATATATAGACTTTTTGATGGCTATGATTGTTCAGGGACATCATCACAGGTGGCAAAATTGAAGTTTGATACAGGTATCATATGATCGATTGAGGGAGAGGGATGCTGAGGTAGCTTCTTTAGAGATACAGCTAGCAGTGGCCAGATCGACACACGATTGCCTACCCTTGAGTACTTTATGGGGACAGAAGTGGTCACGCGGTGCTCCAAATGTTTCTACTCCTCCGGAGGATGTCACTGTCAATATTCGGTCCCTGAGGGAAACCATGGAGTCCTTTACCCAAAAGAGGGATGCGCTTCTAGATAGGTGTGCAGGGCAGGAGGTTGGTGCTTCTTCGAGTGTTCTTCTTGCAGGTGGCGAGCTGACGGAGCCTTCCTTGGTTAACTCTTTTTCTAATGATGATGGAGAGCATTACATCTTTGCTCCTCGTTCCCAGACTTTTTAACACCTGCATTTGTAGAGAGACAGATTTCATTTTAGTATTTTCTTTTTTTTTTCCTTATGGATTTATAGCCTCTTACATATCTAAAACGTTTCCCTGCATAGTTGGTACAAAAGCAAGCTTGAGAAATTCAAATGGAAATTACTCCTTTTTGTTTGATGTTTTGACCAACTTATTGTCCCAAGAGAGAATCCTCTGGTGCCTTTATCCTTAACTAGGCTAATCGGCAGAATGCTTTTCAAGACATCTTCTGACTTATACACCGTTGCTTCATACTTGTGATTTTTGGGAATATTCATGCCCTGGATTATCTTTTATCCCCCCCCCTCGGCCCTTTTTTTTGTTGCTATTTTTACTACTAGCACCCGTGTGGGTTTTCACCAGTCCCAGTTCTGTCATTTTTGCACCAAAGTGCCTTTGCAAGATTTTACCAAGGTCGACAATTTTGTATCTTGCCACATCCCTACATTTTTACCTACAGCACCCTTTCGGGTTTTCACCGTATCCTCATGAATGTGCTTGTTTTCTCTTTTCTCCCTCTCTCTTTTTTTTAGCCGAGTCCCTGATTTCTGTTGAGGACCTTCTAAATAATACTTGAGTCATCTCCCATCTTCCTTTTCCATGACCGTATTCTGGAGAGCTCATTTGGACTAAGCAATTTAATCTTGATTGGAAAGGACTTTAGGGTTTGTGATGTGCGTTTCTATTTTGAAAGAAAAGGAAATGGCTCAAACATATCATTCTACCTTAGTTTGGATATCGGTGATCATTGTTGATGATTTTGGTCCACTAGCACTTTCCTTCCTTCTACGTTTTACTATTGCCAACTTCTGTTTTTTTTTTTTTTTTGGGACATAGTTTTCTTAGTGCTTTACTTTGACCCACAATGGTCACCAAGTTGGGGGGCTTCTTTTGAAAGAAAGTAACTGGCTCAAAGAGTTTGACACTGGTTGTTTTTTAGTATATGGGAAATGAAATGAGGACCTCTCTTCATTTCAAAATTAAATTGCTTAGTCTATATAGCTTTACCACCAAGATTTTGACCATGTCTTATTGATTAGCTGAGATTAAGAAAAGTAAATTGCATTAATTCTGAACATAAAATAGGGATCCAGCTACCAAGATCGTATATAGTAATGTTTGACTGCATCAGGGTTCAATGGACTAGGGAATTCACGGCCATCCATTTCCTCCAGAATGAGAGCTCCTCCGGATAGGACTTTCTTGACTAAGAATGACCCCTCGTAGTTTGGAGTGAATTTCCCCTATGCTACCTTCTGGTGGGGGTATATCTTTTTTAGTACTAAATCTTCCAGTTGGAATGATCGTGACCTCACTTTCTTATCAAATGCCCTATCCATTCGCCTCTTGTAGCACTGAGCGTGATAGACTGTAGCTAGCCACTTCTTGTCTAGCAAGTAGAGTTGAGCATATTAGTCTTTGATCCATTCTGCTTCATCTAACTTGATTTCCATTAAGATTCTTAAGGATGGAATCTCAATCTCGATGGGAAGGACTGTCTCTGTGCCATAGACCAACTCGAAGGGAGTACCTCCAGTAGAAACCCTCATGGTAGTTCAGTAAACCATTAGTGCATATGGGAGCTTCTCATACCAGTCTCTGTAATTGTCAATTATTTTTTTGGAGTATTTTCTTGGTGTTTTTGTTAGCTGCTTCCACTGCTCCATTCATTTAGGGACAGTAGGTGACTAAATTTCAGTGGGTGATGCCAAAACCTTGGCACAATTTCGATATCAATTCATTGTTTAGGTTGGAGGCATTGTCAGTGATAAGTGATGAGTGATTCAGCAATCTCGTATCAGTAGATGATGTGGTTCTTTATGAACTTCTCCACAACCTTCTTGGTGACATGAACATAAAAGACTGCTTCCACGCATTTAGTGAAGTAATCAATGGCAACTAGGATGAACCGATGCCCATTGGAGGCTTTAGGGGTAATGGGGCCAATCATATCTATTCCCCATATAAAGAAAGGCCATGGGGCTGACATGGAATGGAGTTCCGTGGGTGGTGCTTTAATCTCATTCCCGTATATTTGGCACTTATGACACTGGAGGACATATTTAGTACAATCTGACTCCATCGTTGTCTAGTAATACCCTATTCGACGGATCTTTTTGGCAAGCATATGGCTGCTCATGCGGGGACCGCAAACCCCCTCATATATCTCCTCCATAATAGTTTTGGCTTTGGTAGCATTGACACATTTCAAGGGGCCAAACAAAGATCTCCTAAAAAGTTCATTTCCGACCATAAAGTAATACCCCGTCAAACGGCAAATGGTCTTCCTATCTTGATGAGAGCTTACGTCAGGAAATGCCCTTGCTTGGATGTATTTTTGAATATCATAGAACAATGGTCGCCCATCGGGCTCAATTATTGTGTAAAGGCAATAGGAAGGGGTGTCTCTGGTAAAAATCTGGAGAGGGGGGATTTTTTTGCCCTTATCAACCTTGATTGCTATTGCTAGAGTGGCTAATGCATCAGCGAAGTTGTTCTCTGTTCGGTGTATGTGATGGAAATCTATACTTCTGAATAGTTGATAGATCCTTGATTTGTTGATGATACGGGAGAGTTTGGCATCTCGGGTTTGGTATATATCTTTAGACTGTTGAATAACTAGATCAGAATCTCCAAAACTAGTCAGTTTGTCAATCTTCATCTCCAATGCCAACCTTAATCCCTGGATATAGGCCTCGTACTCTGCGATGTTATTGGTGTACGGTTTTAGTTGTAACTTAACCACAATGGGGTAATGACTATTAGTTTCTAATACTACTACCGCTCCAACGGCGACTCCTTTTTTATTAGCAGCTCCGTCAAAATACATCTTCCACCTGGTTTCTACTAGCCTTTTAGTCACATCCTTGGTGCATAATTTATCGTCATCCGGGAATCAGGATTCCATGGATTGATAATCATCGATAAGGTTCTCGGCTAGATAATCCGCTATTACCTACCCTTTGACTGTTTTATGGGTGGTAAATACGATATTGAATTATGATAAGATCATGTGCCACCCTGCGATTTTGCTAGACAGCGTTGGTTTCTCAAAAATATACTTGAGTGGGTCTCTCTGAGAAATGAAGAAAGTGGTATGATAGAGCATATAATAATGAACCCTGTGGGTTGGCTAGGCTAATGTGCAACAGGTTTTCTCGAGATCAGAATACTTTATTTCGTATGGTAGGAACTTCTTATTGATGTAATAAATGGCTTGCTCCTTTCTCCTCGTTTCATTATGCTATCCCAAAACACACTCCGTGGAAGTATCCAGAACTAACATGGTAGGTGCCACTAAGATTGGAGGACTCTGTAGGTTTTCTTGATTCTTTCAAAAACTGTTTGGCAATTATCATCCCATTCCTTCAGAACATCTTTCCTAAGGAGTTTGAAAACAAGCTCGCAGAGATAAGTCATTTGAGCAATGAACTTGCTGATGAAGTTTAATTTTTCCAAGAAGGATCAAATCTCCTTTTCCCCTCTCGGAGTTGGCATTTCGACAATAGACTTGCCTTTGGCAGGATTGATCTCTATTCCCTTTTCATTAACTATAAATCCCAACAACTTCCCTAAAGATACCACAAACGTGCATTTGGCAAGATTTAGCTTGAGTTGGCATTTATGAAGCCAGTCAACACCTTCTGTAGGTTGAATAGGTGGTTTTTCCATTGCTTGGATTTGACGATCATGTCATCCACATAGATTTTCACCTCCTGATGCATCATGTCATGGAATAAGGTTACCATAGCCTTTTGGTAGATTGCCACCGTATTGCAAAGCCCAAATGGCATAACTCTATAACAATACACTCACCAAAGGGTGATAAAAGTAGTCTTTTCCAGATCTTCTTTCGCAAGCTTGATTTGGTTGTGTTCCAAAAAGCCATCCATGAAGGAGAACATTTCATGACCGGCCATGTTGTCAACAAGCAAGTCTAGGCCATGTTGTCAACAAGCAAGTCTATGTGTGGGAGAGGGAAATCTTCCTTTGGACTGGCCTTATTGAGGTCACGAAAGTCGATATACATCCGTTCTTTGCTGTCTTTCTTAGGAACATGGACAATGTTAGCTAGCCATTGGGGATACTCTACTACTTGCAAAAATCTAGCTTGGAACTATTTAATCACCTTTTCTTTAATCTTCAAGCTCCATTCCGGCTTGATTCTTCTCAACTTTTACTTGAAAGGTTTTATCTGTAGGTCTAAAGGTAACTTATGTTCTACGATAGATTCATCCAGCCCAAGCATGTCCTGGTAAGATCAGGCAAAAACAACTAGGTACGCATGTAATAGTTCCAACAACTCTTAGCGTTGCCACTAATCTAACCCCGTGCTGATTTTGAGCTCTTTTGGATTCCCCTTATCCCCCAAATTAACTATCTCTGTCTCCTCGATGTTTGGGTTGTTACGGTTCTCAAGTCTTTCTACTTGTTCCCGAATTTCCTCTGGTACTTCATTTGAATAGTTCACATCCAATGTAATTCCCAATTGCTGATAGTCAAATTCAATATTAAAGTCATTATTTATCAAGTTTGGCATTACCTGGATTAGTTGAGCAAGGCATCGGATACAAGGGTCCCGACATGGAAAATAATGCACAACAAATCGAACAAAAAGAAATATTTTTCCATTAATAGTGAATTGAATTAAAAGCTTGAAACAAGTAAATCATAAAGATTGAGTTTGCTTATGGCAAGTCGGATGCTCTAGGATTTGCTCTAGCGAGCTTTGTACCAAAACTTGAGGGTACACATGATATCCTCGTTGGCCTAGTTATGCAGTTTCTTGCTTAGAAGCATTGTTCAAATGGACCCATCTTGAGTTATTTCGATATTAGCCATCAGAACGAGTGCTTCTTCTTGAATTTTCCTTTTCTTCGAACCTTTATCCGATGCAGATACCACCTTTCCCATATCTAATTGTTTGAATTGATCAAAGAGCTCCATGGATGCTTTCTTATCAGTCCTTTCTTCTGTGCCGCCTCTCTTCTTTCTTTTCTTGTAGGTTGATACCCTAGCCTGAAGGTTGGTTTGGCTGATGGTATTTCTATGATCTCGGGCCTTCCCTGTAAGTATTTCCCTAAGCCTTTTCTGGGATGGAAACCATTTATTTTGAAGTAATGTGCTATCATTTGGGAATTATGGGAATATTTTGGCTCCACTTGATCTTCTTACTGTATGACACTAACATATTTGAATGACTGGATGCAGGAGGGGGGCGACTCTTTGTCAAGAGAGACGGTGTCAGTTTTGTATACAACGAACTTCTTTTTAACAAAAACAGAGATCAACTTGGAGCCTATGATAAACTTGACTGTTTCATGAAGACTAGAAGGGACTGCACCTGCCGAATGAATCCAAGGTCACCTTAATAACAAGTTGTAAATAGCCGCAATATGTAGGACTTGAAATTTGATTGTGAAGGTTACAGGCCCTATCTTCGACGGGTATTTCAATTTCCCCCATGGTTTCTCTCTAGGAGCTATCAAAGGCACGGATGATTGTGTTGCTGTTATTCAAATAGGTTTTGCCCATCCTAAGCCTTTCTAGGGTGGAATATAGGCAAACATTCGGAGCTGACCCATTGTCTATTACTACTTTGGCCACCATTTTTCTCCTTATTTTTACAGCCACATGCAAAGCACAGGTCTGGACCATTCCATCAGTAGGAATCTCGTCATTAGAGAAGGTAATGATATTTGGTTCGATGATGAGGCTCACCATGTTATGCAGGTTACCTAGCGTATAGTTCTCAGGCACATGAGCATCTTTAAGGATCCTCAGCAAAGCATCTTAGTGTATTTCAGAGGTGAGTAGCAAGCCTAACATCGAGATATGGGTTGGGGCTTTTCTAAGTTGTTCCATGATGTCATAGTCAACTTTTTCCAAAGCTTTGGTAAATTCTGATATTTCTTTATCTATCGGTCAGTTAGAGCTTTCCCCCTCTTTATCTTTCCCTTTCCTCATTCTTTCCACTTCAACGGAGGTGTAAAGTTGCCCTGACTGAGTCATCCCTCCTATTTCTGCTATGGGCTCCTCAATGCTTTGGGCTTTATTAGGAGGGTAAGTCCATGGGACATTATGGAGATTGGGTATTGGCAATTGGGTTATAATGGGAAGAGTTATTTTTGTGTGTACGAACAAAGGGACTACCATAAGCGAAGGATTTGTGAGGATGGGCACGGTGGTGGGCATAGTTGGTTTCTTTGGTAGGACCAAAGGTAACAGGGGTCGTATGGCTCCTCGGGTGTTGGTTTAGGGTTTGGGTCCAGCCATGGTGACCATATGTAACACCCCAAATTTTCTTGACTGCAGCCATGGTGACCATATGTAACACCCTAAATTTTCTTGACTGCATTACATCCCTATTAAAAAGGTCAAAGTTTTTTCCATTTTTCCCGATGAATAAGAAGGTCGATCACCATAATTAAATTCCCACTAAAACAAAAAACCGTCCTAACTCATTTTGAGCATTTCTTCCTTGGACCAAAGAATCGAACCTCGGACCACTAAAAACACTGGTCTAAACCCTTACTTATGAACCAATCTATACTTGAACCAGTCCAAAACCTACCCAAGTAGCCCACGCTAAGTAAGCACCGGTTTAACCGGTTACACACACGGTAAGCCGGTTCACCCTCTTATTGAAGACGACTCACCACTTTTTTTTAATCCCTATATGAATCGACCCAAATCCTTGTAACCATGGTTGTTGAACCAACCCAAATCCTTATAACCATGCATTAACAACCATGAATAAATCGGTTCAATTAAAGACCAAGGTTCCACTAACTCTTGACATAACCGAACCCATGCAAAGGTGGATGGCAAACTCATACGCAAGTTTAGATTTATTTGATATATCACCCCATGATCACATATACATCAACTTAGTCACATTGTAATGAGTTGAGTCATTACCCGATACACCACCTTGCACCTTATGCACCATCTCGTCATGACACTTGGCCTTGTACATACTTTAGAAAATGCTGAAATGCTCCTGTTTTCTGTAGATAGTTCGAGCAACTTAGAGAACTTAGAGAGTTAACTGGAGAATAGAAAAACAAAAAAAAAAAAAAAAACAAACCGAGAGAAAGAGAGAAGGAAGAAGAGTGAACTTCAGATCGAGCTTCCCAGAGACCTTCTAAGGTAAGAAACCACTCCCCTCCACCTCCCTCATCATAAACCCAGTTGAATAGAGGTGTACCAGTGGCTAAAAACCCAAAAAAATCGAAGAGAGAGAGAGAGAGAGAGAGAGAGAGAGAGTTTATCCTCGGTGCACTTGGTCGTGGCAAGAGCGATAGAGGCTGGCATGTAAGCACCCCATTTTTGCCTGCTTGGCAGTCTCCAGTTCGTTCAGACTTTAGTTGAAGTCAATACAGACATATTCCAATTTGAATCAATTTTTCAAACTTAAATCAGTCAATCCATCGCTTCGCGGGCCCACCGGGCCCAAATAGAGGCAAAATGACCAAAGTGCCCTTGGGACATTGTTCAGCCCAATTCCAATGGTCATGTCTTTTCGAAGACAGTAAGTCCACGTTTTAATCTCAAATCCAAGATCAATTCCAATTCCAATTCCAAATAAATCTAGAATGCCTTTTGAGAAATTTAATTCCTTAATATAGTAAGACTATCCAATCCGACACGTTTTCTGAGAACTCTTCAGAACGATAAGTCCCTTCAAACTCGTCGGTCAGGATGAGACCCCAAGTCCCCGAAATGGTAGAACGGTCCACCTTTGGCTCCTACTAGCCTGCCAATGAAGAAATGTTTGTTTTAGCACGCCTTTCAAAAAAGTTGATTCCTTAGGCGCTAAGTACACCTAGCAGCTTCCTGAGATCAGGTAGTCTTTGGAATTATCACAACCTGTTAGAGTAACGGAAATGCTTATAAACATCGCGACCGTCAAAGTGATAGAAACACTTGTAAAAAGGTCGACATTGGGAATCACCAACAAACTCCTATGTCACGGGACCGCCGTCAAAGTGGCAGAAACACTCTAAACCCAAGTCAACACCCGTGCCTGCTAGCCCACTTCGGTGAAAAATGACCAAACTGCCCTTAGGGCCATTTTTCGGCACGTTTCTGGAGAAAGTACCTAAGTCCTTAGAACGGTAAGTCCACCCTTCCAAGATCGTCCCAAAGACAATCTAGCATTATTAGGTGCCTTCTAATCGGTTTCGGGCCAATTTCGAGACCCTCCAGTCAAAATGACCATTTTGCTCTAGGTATCAAACTGGTAACCTCCCGAATATGCTTCTGATAGTGTCCCCAGCCTTCCAATACATTTCTAGGTCATTCCGAGTCAGTTCTAGTAAACCTAGTGTAAAATGACTGTTTTTCCCCTAGTAGGCCGGTCGCCATTTCCAACTACTCCGGCTCTGGGTATCAAACCAGTAACCTTTTGGAACATTCTAAGTAATGTTTCCAAATCTCGAGTCTTCTTCCGGGAGATTCCGAGTCTATCTCGGTAGTTTTTTGGTCTAATTGACCATTTTGTCCCTAATGGCCCGGTCAACCCTTCCAACACATCATGTCATCATTCTTCAAGTCTACTACCCCCGGGACACTATTCTAAGAGTTCTTGTTCCTTTCTGGCCCATTAAATCATTCTCCAACCTTCCGGAGCCACTTTTAATGAAATCAGGCTAAAAATTACATGGTAGTCACTAGTACAAGCGCCCAAATTTTCTGAAGATATGTTGTTCGCCGACCTTAAACATTTCCTAAATGGTTGGCGCCACTGCAGCAGGCACCAGTGCACTCCTCTGTCTATAAATACAGAGCCTCCTCTAATGTGAAAAGGGTCCGCAAACTCAGTCTAAAACTCTCTTCTTCGATACACAGAGCACGAAGCCTCTCCAAACCCTAGTTCCCTTTAGATTTTCCAAACCCTAGTCTCTATACATCAAACCCTAGCCCCCATACACTCACATACACTCATATACACCAATATATTAGCCTCCAAAGCCTCCATTGAAGACTTGAAGTGCTGCAGCTCCGAAGCTCTTGAAGATCAAAGCAAGCTCTTGAAGACCAACGCAAAGCCAAGCAAAGATCGAAGTAAAGAAAGTGAGCAAAACAAAGCAAATAAAAGAAGACACAAGGTAGGCTTTCTATTTATGTTTACGCAATTCCCCCCCTCTCTTCTCTCTCCTAGCCCAGTTCGGTCTTCTTCTATTTTAATCCCCCATCTTCCCACCCCTTCTTGCATGCTTAAAACAAGAGACTCCTCGGTTCATGTGTAGGATTAGGCTATTGAAAGTCACCGTGTCAGGGGCTTTCTCTTAGTCTAATCGAAGACCACATTGGTTAGGCCCCCTTGATTATGTGGTGAAGCCTTTAACCTTGTATGTTCACGACCCCAATTTGCATTATGCAAATCATGATCATGCATCTCTCCAAAAAAAATTTTCAAATTTGTTTTCAAAACTTGAAACAAAACCGTTTTCAAAACTCGCATTAAAATTTTCTTCTTCAAAATTTATTTTCAAATTCACAATCTTAAGGTGATTCTAGCCTTTTTACGGTTAGGGTTGCTTTAGGAAAGTGTTACATTTAAGTAACCGATATGGTCCATATTTTCAAATCCTTGTTGTTTTCAAAACCACAATGCTAGAATGATTCTAACCTTCTTATGGTTAAAATCGTTTTAGGAAAGTGAGATATTTTTAGAGGCTTGTAAAAGTCTACATTCAATTCCCTTTCTGAATTGTTTTCCAAACTTACTTTTCAAAACCTCTTTTTACATCTACTTTCTAAAATCTCTTCTCTAATATACTTTCTAGAAACTCTCTCCAATCTTCTTTCCAAAATTGTTTTCTAAAAACTCCATTCAAAAAGTCTATTTTCCTAAAAACTCTTTTCAAACTCCTTTCCAAAAAGCTCTTTTCAAAATTTACTTTCTAAAAAATGCTCCTTAAGTTTCCTTCTTAAAAAACTCTTTCCAAAAATCTATTTCTAAAAACTTTTTTTTCAAGTTTACCTTCTAAAAACTCCTTTCTAAGATCTTCTTCCAAAAATTTTTCTTTCCAAAAGCTCTACTTTCTAAAATGTCTTTTCTTGGAGTTCAAGTCAAGCCCTAGAGTCAATAATTAGGAAACCCTAGTTTTCTTTCCTAAAACATGATTTTCAATCTTGCCTTACAACCTAAGTTTCCAAAACCTCCTTTTTTTTTTATATCAAAAACATCAATTTCCAAAACTTAACTTCCAAATCTAAGATTTCTAAAACTTCACCTTCCAATTTCATACCAAATCTAATCTTCCCTTTAGGAGACTAAATCTAATCTCCCCATTTAAAAAACTAGATCTAACCCTCCATTTTTGGAAACAAAATCAAATCACCTCCTTTTAGAAATAAAGTCCAATATTTTGTTTTAGGAAATTCAAATCCCAATCTTTCCTAGTCCAAATCTTTCCTAATTCCAGCATTTCCTAATTCTATACCTTTCTAAATTTCAACTTTCCAAATCTAAATCTTCGTATCTTTCTTAAACTCAATCCTTTCTTAATTTCAAGTATTTCTAAAACTCAAACTTCAATCTTTTCTAAAATTCTAAACTTTCTAAATTTCAAATCTTTCCAAATTCAAAACTTTCTAAATTCAAAACTTCCTAAAGTCAAAACTTTGTAAGTTCGAAACTTTCCTAAGTTAAAACTTTCCTCATTTGAAACTTTTCAATTTCAAAACCTTTCCTATTTTAAACTTTCCTAATTCGAAATCTTTCCTAAAATGAAACTTTCCTAAAACGGAACTTTTCTATTTTGAAACTTTTCTAACTTGAACCTTTCTTAAATCCAACCTTTCCCTAATCTTCCAAGTCTAACCTTCGACTTAAATCTTTTTTAATCTCAAGTCCCTCCTAAATCCTATCTTTCTTAAGTCTAGGTTTTCTAAATCTCAAATTTTTCAAGTTCTATCTTTCCAAATCAAGGTCCAATCTTTTCAATTCCAAATTTCAATTTCCAATCTTCTATTCTAAGTTCCAAATAAATCTCTTTTTCAAATCAAGCCTTCTATTTTCTATTAGACTCTTATCCGAACTACTAATGACCTGATTCTTCAAAAAGGATACATAAGCAACCCTCACGGGTGTGGTCAAAATGCTTTTTTAAATCTCTATTTCTAGTTTCTAAAATTATTCTTTTAAAATCAAATCTATCTTTTCAAGTCTATTTTCAAGATCAAATCTTCTTTTCAAATCTATTCTCAAACTTTAGATCTTTTCCTCAAAATCTATTTCTAAATCAAATCTTTCTATTGCATTTGCATATCATGCATCATGTCTTTTTCTTTTAAACATTCTTTTCAAAAGTGGATAGTATTGGACATTTATTAATCAAAGACTCTAATGGGTGAATCTAGGGTGAATAGACATGTAGGTACTGCAAGGGTGGGGTAGGGTGATGGCTTAGTGCGTCTTCCCTACATGTAACCAACCGCCTAACCTAGATCATTGTTTTCAAAGACCAAAATAGAGTTATTTTTAAAAAAAAATGCTTAAATTTTTCCAAAGGTTGCCAAGCAACTCGTTTTCTTAAAAACCCTCTCTTGAGGAAGTTTTTCAAAACCTTTTTCAAAAACCCTAATTGTGATCTTCAGATTGTGCTTAATTTTTAGGTGACCTAACTCACCTTAATCAAGTTAGGTGGCGACTCCAAATGTTTTTCAAAAGCCCTTTATTCAAATCAAAATTTCAATTCAAACCTAGTCGCACTCATCTTTCTAGGAGGATGAATTCTAACGAGAGAGTACAGTATTTTTTCCGCTTGTGTGTGTATTCCTCGAGTACGAAAAATCTGGTTGCAACAGCTGGCGACTCCACTAGGGACACTTAGAGGGTTAGACCATAGTCATGTCTCTTCACCCTTCACCTATGTGGTGTCTTCAATTAACTTGTCCAATTTTATCCACTTTCAATTTTTAAAATCAAATTTTCAAAGTTGTTTTCAGAAAGTATGCAATTATTTCCTTTCATATTATCTTGTATTAGGTTTTTTATTCACACACTAACTCTTGCATCTTTGTTTTGTAGGTGTGTTTTTTTGTTTATAATATTATTTTATTAACTGCTATGCATGAATGGAATGAACATGATGGATGGGAGTTGTTGGACTCTTTTCTCTGCTTTCAAAAATTACACACACTGTATGTACACTTGCATTATGCATACTTGCATTCTTTACCCTAATATGTCCCTAATAGTTAGAAGGGGGAACAGTATATTGGTTGTAGGCAAGATGCTACGTCAATTTCTTCGCCTACGGCCTATTGATGGTTTCCTTGCTCAGATTACCAACCGATCATGGCACCACCTCGGGGAGTGGGCCTAGGTTTGAAGATTTGGGAACCGAGCCTTTTTAGGACGCATTAGTAAACCCTTAACCTCATGCTCATATAGACACCATGCATAGCCGAACCTCTGCTGGATTTAAGACATGCGCACCATTTTCAAAACCATGAAGGAAATGGCAACTGCTTTTACTTTCCTTTATACATGTTTATTCGTGTTGTTATATTGACTGTACTCTTACTGTTATAATGTTTGTGTAACTGCTCATGCATCCACATTTACTTTACCATTGCATTCTCTCTCTGTTTACTCTATGCATCCCAATTCATACATTCTATATTCCATATTGAGACAAGAGTTCTAAAGTGACTCAAGTCACTGCATCTCTATGCATATGATCAACCCAAAGAAAGTGACACCAAGTTCACTCTCCATTACATTAAACCTACCAAAGCCCTAAGGGT
This sequence comes from Euryodendron excelsum, assembly GCA_033060915.1. Taxonomy (NCBI): domain Eukaryota; kingdom Viridiplantae; phylum Streptophyta; class Magnoliopsida; order Ericales; family Pentaphylacaceae; genus Euryodendron; species Euryodendron excelsum. Next base: position 1,204,083 of record CM065396.1, read on the forward strand.
TCCCACGTGATCCTAAGGAATCACTGCATGCCCTTCAATTCATCCCATAAGAATGGCCCCAGTCCCTCTATGCTCACGGAGATAGGGTTGCCAAGAAGACAAGGAGCAATCAATCAACAAGGTCTCTCAACGACCCCTTCGACATCAAATCCAAAGAAGGCGAATTCAAAGACTCAAGAGTAGTTTAGGGTTTCATATGTAAAACTAGATAGGTGGAAGTCTAAAGAAAAAATGTTTCCCCCTCCCCCATTAATGTGTACTATGTTTCCTCTTGTATTGTAATTTCAAAGTTCAATGCATCCCTTCCTTTGAATGTACGAATGAAAGAAGATTCTCATCCAATGGTAAAGTATTTGCATATAAGAGCAAAACCCCTATATCTGAAAGTGAGCCAATACATCTATTCTCCCTCTTAAATAGGGACACCCTAGGACATGCATTGCATAGAGCTCTCTATAAACCAAAAATTAACTTGCAGTTTGTGTCCTTGTTTTTTTGTTTCTTTTTTTTTTTCATTTAGAGATATCACCCAACTCTGAGTCAACATTGCTCCTAAGAAGGGTCAACATCCACCTAGGGACCCCATTATCACTCGACAAAGAGCCTCACTTATGGCTGCTAACTCTGAAGAATCATCCCAAGTCTCTCGAGAGGAGGTCAATGAAATGAGGACCAAGATTGATGAAATGTTTAAGCTCGTCCAAACCTTGGCCATGAAAGATGCTACTACAATCCCATCGTCATCCATGACTTTTTCTAAAGACCCTGAACCTGTTAGGATCGCACTTCAATCTGACAATGTTGAAAGGAACAAGGAAGATGCAAAGGGATTAACACTGAAGAGGAGGAGACCATATTGCTCTCACCTGCCGTAAAAAGGACTCCCCTAGACCCTTTCAGTCTGAAAATCCAAGGGCTAGAGGATTCACTACGAAGTCTCTATGGCTATGACACTTACGGTTTCACTTCTTACGATGAGCTATGTTTCTTTCCTGACCATCCAAGACCTGCTAAGTTCAAGATGCCTAACTTCCAAAAGTATGATGGCACTGGTTTCCCTATCACTCATCTTCGCCTGTACGCTGGAGCATTAAGTGGTCATGGGAATGATCCAAAGCTCTTGATGCAATTGTTCTAACACAGTCTTACTAGATCTGCCCTACAATGGTTTGTCCGTCTAGACCTAAGGAAGATCACGACTTGGATCGAGTTGTTCAATGAGTTCAAAGCTCAGTACCGTCACAATATTGACCTCACCTCTGACCGATGGTCTCTGATGACTATGAGTAAGAGTGAAAAAGAAAATTTCAAGAATTATACCTTGAGATGGAGAGAAGCCGTTGCACAAGTTAATCCCCCATTGGAAGAGAAGGAGTATGAGTAGCTATTCGTACATACTTTCCAAGGTATATACTACGAGAAGCTTTGTACAAGCGTATGAAAAAGCTTCTCTGAGCTCATCATACAAGGGGAGATGATAGACAATGGTCTCAAGATAGGGAGGATTATAGACCCCTATGCAAAGACTAGAGAAAGTTCTGCCAACATAGCCAAGAAGGTGGCTACTACAAGGAGAATCATCTAAAAGGAAAGTGAGGTGTCTGCCATCCTGCCTGGCCAACCACCCCAATACCGTCCACCACTACAATCACACCCTGCCCTGCCCTTACCCACTTTAACCATGAGTGCTCCAAACCCTAACTACGGCCCTGCTGGGGCACGACCTAACTTTAATAGACCTGGCCGACACTTCCGTAACTTTGACGCCTTAGCCTGCACCCAAACTGAAGCCTACCATAACCTCCTAAAGAACAACATCCTCAAACCTATTCTGGCCATCCATTGCGAAGTCCCCTACCCCCAAACTTTAACAGTGCCCTCACCTGCAAGTACCATTTAGGCGGTCAAGGGCATGACATTGAGAGTTGCTTCTCTCTCAAGCATAAGATCCAAGACTTAATTGACAACAAGACTATTGATCTTCAACCAGTGAATCCTGCTACAACCCCCAATGTGACCACCAACCCCCTATCGGACCACACCATCAATATGTTACTATTAGAAATGGAAGGCGAGGGAGAGTTCGATAAGCCCATGGCTGAGGATTACAAGGAGGATTGGGAGACCGATGAAGAGGATGATTGGAAGGAGGATCTCCTATAATGCCCGATCTATATAACCCTAATAAGGTACCAGATTCTTTTGATTGGCCAGTGGAGGAGCCAATGCTTTTGGAGGAGGCTCTTACTGAAAACATGGCTGTTAATGGATGGGGTGCTGAGTTTCTACACCCGAAGTACGCTGCGGCGGAACGTCATTTATTAGAGAACCCTTGGCCCTTGATCGAGTGCGGTTATAAAGACCTGGGCTGGGAGCTAAAAGAGCCAAAGACACCAACAGAGCCATTCGAGTTGGAAGGAGGCGAGTTAGCTATGTTGTTTACGGAAGAACCTGCCGCAAAGAACAACAAGAAAGTCAATGAGGCTGACAACTATGCCATCACTATCAACATGTCTGGAGCTCTAGAAGAAGCCTTTGCCAGTCTTGCCTTGGCTAAGGACCCAAATCACGAATGGAGTATCGAAGATGTGGGCATTGTCCCAAGGCCTTACTAAAACGGTTTCTCTTCAAAAAGCGCACAAGAAAGGGGTGTCCTCGCTCACTTTCTTTCTATCTCTTTTACTTTCTGTCCTTAAGTTAAATATTTGCATTTCCACTCCAAAAGACCCCTATGTTTTCTTCATTAAATCACAAAATATCAATTTATATTATTATCTTACATCGCTGTCATCTTATTTTCTCTTGAGAATGGTAAATGCTTCCTACATAAGAGTCATGGTCTACCTCAAGGATCAATCTAACTTGAAGGGGTAATAGCATGAATTAGCCACTCGCTGGATGACAAGCTTTCCAAAAAAGCGAGAGGATAAGGATGAGTGAGGAAACTACCCAAAGGCAACACTTACAAGATACCGAAGCTAAGTGATGTGTGGCCAAATTATCAAGATAAAGAGGAGCCAATTTTTATTTCCCCATATAAAAGGAAAATGTGTTTATATTCTCTTTGCGTAGCCCCTAGTGCCTCACAATAAGCGAAATATTCCTTGTCAATCGTGATCCAAGTCTGTCCCCTCACATTGGGGCAGACAATAATTGAAAACTCTATGAATGGCATCCATCCTCTATTATGCTAGGGCAACGTTGAAGGCTTTATGGATCAAGTAATCTAGGTCAAAGTGAAGAGAGGCTCTCATTTCACTTCTCATACAGTTAGAAGCAACCCCTTGCCAAACTCGTTGAGCTATTTATCTTTTTGAGAAAACCCCAACCTAGGGATCACCGCCCATAATGGGTTAGATTGAATTGTTAAGAAATGGTCTAAGGAAAAAAAAAAGGGGTTGTAGAATTGTTCGTTTCATAAAAGGAAAAAAAGGAGATGAAAAGGAAAAAGAAAAGTGAAGGAAAAGAGTTACCAAGAGGCAGGAAAAAAAAATTTATTTGAGAAAATGCATGAAGAAAGTTATGATTGTGCCATCTTGAAAAGCATAATAAAAAGGCCGAAAGAGACGAGAGTCATGTTTACTCCAAAAAGCATATAGAAAGGGCGAAAGAAAAAAGTCATTTTGACCTTGAGAAGTATGTAGTAAAAGCAAGGAAGAAATTTAAAGGTAATCCCAGGTGATAAAGAAGCCCAATAGAAACAATAGGTTCAAGTCTTTACCCTTTCTTGCAAAAACCCGAAACCATGGCCTACATTACAACTCTACTGAAGTCCACTCTGATTGAAAATAGATTGCTTGATCTAAATGAGCCAGACACGCTGTCGAAGCTAAAGAAGGATGCTAAACCTGCTAGGAAAAATAGTCAAGGATGGTATGGATCTAAACCTTGCTGGAAGCAACATCAAATTTGAGCCTATAAATCCCCTTATTTCGAAAACCCCATAACCTAGCCTACATTACGGCCCTAAAGCAAAGTCTCCCCAGATTAAAAGACTGGCTGCTTATCGCTCTACTAAAGGTCAGGTAAGTTGATGCCAAAACCTCGATAGTTAAGAGTTTCAACCCAATAATCTTATACACTAACCCCGAAGTAAAGAATCGAAGGTGGTCAAAAGGTTGAGAAAGGTACGAAGTGCTATCATCCAATCAAGGTAAGGTCGCATCAATGGAGAGACCAGATCCTCGAAAAGGACAGAGTTACCATTTCCAAAGACACTGAGCTTGACAGCACCCCTTGTCATTCCGTTAACTAGAACATTTCTAATATGTGCATGCATCTTCATAAAATAAAATAAAAATCAGTATGAGCTTTGCATACATAGGATATAACTCCCTGTAAAAACAGAAGTCACCAACACAGTTTAATATCAACTTATGTAGTAATTATATAACATCATCATTCATGCATATGCATCTGATCATATATTTAGTTGTGTAAACCATAAATATCTTTGCATGTCCATGCATCCAACTATCTAAAACATCTATCTTTTTACAAAATTTATAAAATAAAATTGTCTAACATAAATACATCTCTAGGATAGGGGCAAGAAAAGATCAGGGTCTACAACAAGGGGCATCCGTCAAAGATCAAAGTCGATATCCTCCAAATTGAAATCTCCGAAACCCGGCAACGGAGGAGGTGGATAACTACTAGAAGCACCAATATCCTGCAAAAAAGGCAAAATTAGAATGAGAGACAAAAAGGAATAACTAAACAATAGCAGACAAAAAAGAAGAAGGAAGGAAAGGACACCATACCTTACCACCTCCCATCTGGACTTACCGGGTCGTCAAGCAAGCCACCTCTGCCTAGTACTAATCCCGCTCCATCTGGTACTGGTCCCTCTAGTCTCTCACAGCTGTAAACTCAGCCTGGGGCACGTATCTCCCTACATGGCGCCACAAGTTGATCACCTACTAGCCAACAGCGTATCCGCTAACTACTATCTCAAACCGAGTGAAGGCACCAACAGAATGAGCCCCAAAGTGCGCAGCATAGTCTGTATCTGGAGGAAGTAGGGAACCGACACCCAGCTGGCGCTCCTGATAGGGAATGGGAACTCCCTCCACCAAAGCTCCAAACATGTAATTCGGTAGATTTCCTGCTGACCTGAACTCCTCATAAAACTGGGGCCAGTGGCGATCCCCCAAGTAGGACTCCTAAGAATCATCACTAAGAAAGGAAGCCCTTGACAGGGATAATGGGACCAAGTACCGTATCATCTCATAATGAATTGACCCAGTAAAGGGCTGCCAAGTCACGTCCCTCGCCTCGAACAACTCTAGGTTCGCCCATTGCATCACAAAATTGGTGATCTCCGATCACTGGGCTACTCGATCTCGAGCCCACCTCAAGGCACGAGGATAGAGATCATCCTTGATAACTACAGGGCGACGAACAGCAAGGTACTCGTAGCTCCACCAAACAAGAAAAGGCCAGATACCAGTTATGCTACCCCAACGGGAGGAAGTCTAGACTCGTATCGACCGAAGGAAGTTGCCGAAGGAGAAGGACCCCCAATCCAGCTTAGATAAAACCCCAATATCAGCTACTATGCTCACCAATCGAAAAGGCATGAACGACTTATTGTTGTTGCAAAAGTAGCTAAAGGTGATGTACAAAACAAGTCGCCACCTCATGATGTCTCATCGGGCAAGTGGTGGCTCAACGGCAAAGGTACTGTCAGATTGGGAAAGCAAAACGCTCAGGAGGGGGCAAGTTCAGCAAAATGCATGCATCAGCTCTACTGACTAACTGCAAGGTGATCCGTTGACAGACGAAGGAAAGCCCCGTGATAATCGCCCAGTCCAATGGGGTGGGACCCATCTCAAAACCAACAAAATGGAAAGTCCCAGTCTCTCTGAACCACCTCTCAATAAGCGTCACAAAGACCTGATGGACAGCCCCTCTGAAAGCTGTGTGTACCCGCGGAGGGGGCAAATGCTGCCTAGAATACACACTGGGATGATAGGCAAGGTCCCCCAGCAGTGGAATGTCTAGTACCTCCAAGTCGCCTAACTCAGCATCTATTTGTCTATGTCGGATGGAGGCTCTCCCGTAGCCGGTCACTTGATTACTAAGGCCTGGCACCTCGTCATCAACACCTACCTCCTCCTCGAAAGCTGCCTCAACCAGAGGGAAGGGGCCGACTGGTGGTCTACTCCTCGGCTGCTCTGGTTAGAATATACCTATCCAGTAGATCGCCGACTACCCCTGGATCAACTAGAATTGCTGACGAAATCTGTCCGAGCCACTTTTTCGAAGCGGCGTCTCCTCTCAGAACCGTCATTGTCCACATCTGCCAAACTGAGAAGGTAAGCCAAGGTAAGAGATGTTAATATACCGTATATGCAGATAAGAATTAAAAGTAGAAAAAATGATGATAATAATAACCAAGGATAAAAGCATAAGTAAAAATGGATGACACAGCTGTCAGTAGATCTTGCTCTATATGATCCAAAAGGTTTTTAAAAAACTCAACTCTCAAAAAGTTTCTTAAATTCAGCTTCTCAAAGGGTTTCTTAACCTTTTTCTCCAAGTTTTTCTAAAAACTCTTCCCTCCAAAGATTCTTTTTCAAAGTCCATTTTCAAAAGACATTCTAAATTCCCTTACAGCTCAAAATTAATTCTCAAAAATCAAATTCTAAAATGTTTTTCTTCCCAAAAATCCATTCTAGGAGTCGTAATCTAAAATCTTAAAGTTCCATTCCGAAGTTTTTCTAATCTTGTCAATATTCTAGATTTTTCAAAAAATTCTTTCCTAAAAAGTTTTCAAGGTTTTGATAAAAAAAAAAATTCCTGTTCCAAAATTGCTGTCAAATCCCAAAATTTTCATTTATCTTCAAAAATCTAGCCGTCAAGTCAAAATGAATTTCCTACAAATTTTGATTTTAAAATTCCACTTCTAAGTTAAAATGAATTTCCTACACATTTTGATTTCAAAATTCCAATTCCAAATCAAAATGAATTTCCTACACATTTTGATTTTAAAATTCCAGTTTCTGGTCAAAATGAATTTTCTATACATTTTGTCTTCAAAGGTTTTCAAATTTCAGGAAAAAACGAATTCTCTACACGTTTTGTCTAAAATTTCAAAAGTTTATAATCAAAATCCATCCTAAACTTTGTCCACACCAGTCAAAGTTGTCTAGAACTTTTTCCTTTAAAAGGTTTTCTTCTCAATTCCCAAGTTTTCAACCTTCCAAAATTCTTGTCATAGTCCAAAGTCAAAATCCATGCTTAGTCAAATTTTCATTTTCAAAATTCTTCTTAAGTTTTCCTCTGATATTTTTAAAGGCCCGCCCTTAATGGTTTTATATCTTTTTCCTTCCAAAAGATTTTATTCCAAAATTTTTTCCAACTCTTTTTCTAAATTTTAAAAAAATTTCGGTAGTGTTCCGCTTAAAAAACAGTCCCTACAACACCCATGACATCAACACAAAACAGAAATTGCGCACCGCACAATGTCACAATCGCATAGCACCCGCATCCGCACACATTTTTCAAATTTCCAAATTTTTCAAAACACTAAACTTTAATAATTTCTCAATTTTCTCTATTTTTCCTATTTTCCTAAGTATTTTTCTATTTTACAAAAAACCAGAAATTCAAAAAGTTTTCAAAAAATCACAAAACTTCACACGACTGTTAAAAATTTTTTTCTAAGGAATATAGTATAAAACTTTAGCTGAAAAACTCACTACCCAAAATTGTAAGGATAAACCCCTAATTCCTACAAAAATCCCATTTATATAATCACACAAAATCACTCACATTCAACCAACATAAGCACCAAAATACAAAAATAACTTCACCAACGTGTTCAAAATATATCAAAACATCAATTTCCACTGTTCACATGGCTCAAATGGAACTCTACATATCAAAATCAATATAAAATAAAAAAACTCACCTCTTAGAGTTCTCCGGCGAAATCTTCTTTTCCGACAACTTTTTCGGCAACGGCGACTACTTCCGGCAATCCTTCGTTGTCCTTAGGAGGTACTCTTTCAACGTCCAAGATGATTTCCTCACAAAGCCTCTCAGTTTTTAAAAAATTCCTAAAATCCCACAACAGCATTGAACTAGCAGTTTGCTGATTTTGATCCCAGGCCTGGCACCCTTAGCAGTGGCGCCTAGCCAATTTTACTAAAGGTGCCACTACTAGTGGTGCTAGTTTCCGATTCCGAGAAATTTTGCCCTTTTCCCGCCAAAACTCAATTTCAAAGGCCTTTTAGGCCTAATATTCATTTCCACACTCCAATTTTTAAAAATTTTCCAAAATTCATCCCTCTGATTGTCTCATGGTCAACATGGGACTCTTACTCTATCGTTTTGTCTTCGACAAGCAAAGACAAAAAAAGTGGGGCAGCTGTAAGCACCCCATTTTGCCTGCTCGATAGTCTCCAATTCGTCCAGACTTGAGTTCAAGTCAATACGAACATATTCTAATTTGAATTACTTTTCCAAACTTAAATCAGTCAATCTATCGCTTCGCAAGCCCGCTGGGCCCAAATACAGGCAAAATGACCAAAGTGCCCTTGGGATATTGTTCGGTCTAATTCCAATGGGCATGTCTTTTCGAAGACGGTAAGTCCCCGTTTTAATCTGAAACCAAGTCCAATTCCAATTCCAAATAAATCTGGCACGCCTTTCAAGAAAGTTGATTTCTTAAGGTGGTAAGACCATCTAATTTGGCACGTTTTCTGAGAACATTTTAGAACGGTAAGTCCCTTCAAACCCATTAATTGAGACGAGACCCCAAGTTCCCGAGATGGTAGAACGGTCCACCTTTAGCGCCTGCTAGCCTGCCAATGAAGAAAGGTCTGTTTCGGCATGCCTTTCAAGAAAGTTGATTCCTTAGGTACTAAGTCCACCTGGCAACTTTCCGAGATCAAACAGTCTCTAGAATTATCGTGACAAAATACTCGTAAACATCGCAACCGTTAGAGTGATGAAAACACTTGTAAACATGTCAACATTGGAAATTGCCAATAAACCCCTGTGTCATGGGACCACCGTTAGAGTGGCAGAAATACTCCAAACCCAGGTCAACACCCGTGCCTGCTAGCCCACTCTAGTAAAAAATGACCAATCTACCCTTCAGGCCATTTTTCGACACGTTTCTTGAAAAAGTATCTAAGTCCTCAAAATGGTAGGTCCACCGTTCCAAGATCATCCCAAAGACGATTTGGCATGATTAGGTGCCTTCTAGTAGATTTTGGGCCAATTTTGAGACCCTCGGTCAAAATGACCATTCTGCCCCTAGGCATCCGAAAGCCCTGGAAATCACACCGGCTTTGGGTATCAAACCGGTAACCTCCCAGGGATGCTTCTGATAGCATCCCCGGCCTTCCAATACATTTTTAGATCATTTCGAGTCAATTCTGACAAACCCAGTGCAAAATGACCATTTTGCCCCTAGTGGGCCTGTCACCATTTTCAATCACTCTGGCTTTTCATATCAAATTGATAACCTCCTAAAACATTCTAAGTAATGTTTCCAAAACTCGAGTCTTCTTCTGGGAGATTCCGAGTCTATCCTGATAGTTTCCGGTCTAATTGACCATTTTGCCTCTAATGGCCCGATCAACCCTTCCAACACATCATGTCATCATTCTTCAAGTCTACTACCCTCGGCACACTATTCTAAGAGTTCTTGTACCTTTTCGGCCCTTCAGGCCATTACTAGCCTGTTAAATCATTCCTGGACCTTCTGGAGCCACTCCAATTGAAGCCAGGCTAAAAATTGCATGGTAGTCAGTAGTACAGGTGCCCAAATCTTCTGAAGATACATTGCTTGCTGACCTTAAATATTTCCTAAATGGCTGGCGCCACTCCTAGTGGCGCCAGTGAAATTTTTGGCCTAGGGCCACTACAGCAGGCGCCAGTGCACTCCTCTGTTTATAAATACAGAGCCTCCTCCAACGTGAAAGGGTCCACAAACTCAGTCTAAAACTCTCTTCTTAGATACACAGAGCTCGAAGCCTCTCCAAACCCTAGTTCCCTTTAGGTTTTCCGACCCTAGCGTCTATACATCAAACCCTAGCCCCTATACACTCACATACACTCATATATTAGCCTCTAAAGTCTCCATTGAAGACTTGAAATGCTGCAACTTCGAAGCTCCTAAAGATCAAAGCAAGCTCTTGAAGACCAACGCAAAGCCAAGCAAAGATCGAAGTAAAGAAAGCGAGCAAAACAAAACAAATAAAAGAAGACACGAGGTAGGCTTCCTATTTAAGTTTACGCAATTCTCCCCTCTCTCTTCTCTCTCCTAGTCCACTTGGGTCTTCTTTTATTTAATCCCCCATCTTCTCCCCCCTTTTCTTGTATGCTTGAAACAAGAGACTCCCCGGTTCATGTGTAGGATTAGGCTATTGAAAGTCACCGTGTTAGGGGCTTTTTCTTAGTCTAACCGAAGATCACGTGGGCTCGGCCCCCCTGATTATGTGGTGAAGCCTTTAACCTTGTATGTTCATGACCCCAATTTGCATTGTGCATATCATGATCATGCATCTCTCTAAAAATTTGTTTTCAAAACTTGCATCAAAATAGATTTCAAAACTTGCATTAAAATTTTCTTCTTCAAAACTTATTTTGAAATTCACAGTCTTAAGGTGATTCTAACCTTTCCATGGTTAGGGTTGCTTTAGGAAAGCGTTAAATTTAAGTAACCAATATGGTCTATATTTTTAAATCCTTGTTGTTTTCAAAACCACAATCCTGGAATGGTTGTAACATTCTTCTGGTTAAAATTGTTTTAGGAAAGTGAGATATTTTTAGAGGTTTGCAAAAGTCTACTTTCAAATCTCTTTCTGAATTGCTTTTCAAACTTACTTTCCAAAACTTCTTTTTAAATCCTCTTGAAAACCTCTTTTTACATCTACTTTCTAAAATCTCTTCTCCAATATACTTTCTAGAAACTCTCTCCAATCTTCTTTCCAAAATTGCTTACTAAAAATTCCCATCAAAAAGTCTATTTTCCTAAAAACTCTTTTCAAGTCCTTTCCAAAAAGTTCTCTTCAAAATTCACTTTCTAAAAAACACTCCTTAAGTTTCCTTCCTAAAACACTCTTTCCAATAATCCCTTTCCAAAAACTCTTTTTTCAAGTTTACTTTCTAAAAACTCCTTTCCAAGATCTTTTTCCAAAAATCTTTCTTTCCAAAAGTTCTGCTTTCTAAAATCTCTTTTCTTGGAGTTCAAGTTAAGCCCTAGAGCCAATAATTGGGAAACCCTAGTTTTCTTTCCTAAAACATGATTTTCAATCTTGCCTTAAAACCTAGGTTTCCAAAATCTCCTTGTTTATATCAAAAACATCAATTTTCAAAACTTATTTTTTGCATCAAATCATAGAGTTTCAAATCTAAGATTTCTAAAACTTCACCTTCCAATTCCATGCCAAATCCAATCTTCCCTTTAGGAAACCAAATCTAATCTCCTAATTTAGGAAACTAGATACAACCCTTCATTTTTGGAAACAAAATCAAATCACCTCCTTTTAGAAATAAAGTCCAATCTTTTGTTTCAGAAAATACGAATCCTAATCTTTCCTAATCCAAATCTTTCCTAATTCTAACCTTTCCTAATTCCATATCTTTCCAAATCTAAATCTTCGAATCTTTCTTAAACTCAAACATTTCCTAATTTCAAGTATTTCTAAAACTCAAACTTCAATCTTTTCTAAAATTCTAAACTTTCTAAATTTCAAATCTTTTTAAATTCAAAACTTTCTAAATTCAAAACTTCCTAAAGTCAAAACTTTCTAAATTTGAAACTTTCCTAAGTTAAAACTTTCCTCATTTAAAACTTTCCAATTTCAAAATCTTTCCTATTTTAAACTTTCCTAATTCAAAATCTTTCCTAAAATGAAACTTTCCTAAAACAGAACTTTTCTATTTTGAAACTTACCTAATTTGAACCTTTCTTAAATCCAATCTTTCCTTAATCTTCCAAGTCTAACCTTCGAGTCAACTCTTTTTTAATCTCAAGTCCCTTCTAAATCCTATCTTTCTTAAGTCTAGGTTTCTAAATCTCAATCTTTCTAAAACAAGTTCAAATCCTTTTTCCAAGTTCTATCTTTCCAAATCAAGGTCCAATCTTTTCAATTCCAAATTTCAATTTTCAATCTTCTATTCCAAGTTCCAAATAAATCTCTTTTTCAAATCAAACCTTCTATTTTCTATTGGACTCTTATCCGAACTACGGCTAACTTGATTTTTCTCAAAAGGAATACGTAGGCAACCCTTACGGGTGCAGTCAAAACTTTTTCTCAAATCTCTATTTCTAGTTTCTAAAATTTTTCTTTCAAAATCAAATCTATCTTTTCAAGTCTATTTTCAAAATTAAATCAAGTCTTTTCAAATCTATTTTCATGATCAAATCTTCTTTTTGAGTTTATCCTCAAACTTCAGATCTTTTTGTCAAAATCTATTTCCAAATCAAATCTTTTTATTGCATTTACATATCATGCATTGTGTCTTTTCCTTTTAAACATTCTTTTCAAAAGTGGATAGTATTGGACATTTATTAATCGAAGACTTTAATGGGTGAATCTAGGGTGAATAGACATGTAGTTACCGCAAGGCGGGGTAGAGTGATGGCTTAGTGCGTCTTCCCTATACGTAACCAACCTCCAAACCTAGATCACTATTTTCAAAGACCAAAATGAAATTATTTGAAAAAAGGGGGGGGGGGGGTCTTAAATTTTTCCAAAGGTTGCCAAGCAACTCGTTTTCTTAAAAACCCTCTCTTGAGAAAGTTTTTCCAAAACCTTTTTCAAAAACCCTAAGTGTGATCTTTAGATTATGCCTAGTTTTTAGGTGTCCTAACTCACCTTAATCAAGTTAGGTGTCGACTCCAAATGTTTTTCAAAAGTCCTTTATTCAAATTAAAATTTCCATTCAAACCTAGTCGCACTCATCTTTCCAGAAGGATGAGTTCTAATGAGACAGTACAGTATTTTTCTCGCTTGTGTGTGTATTCCTCGAGTGCGAAATATCTGGATGCGACATGGGGGCCTGTTGCAGCGGCCATGGAGTTTCTCAAGGACACCTATAAGTGTCCCAGAGAGACCCAAAGCCTCTGTACGTGCTCTGTTCAGCTCCTGGAAGAGTCTTTCACCAAAAAATCTACCCAGAAGCGTGGCTCCGACCATCGGCCAGTGTTGCCGACCACACCAATCGGGTTCGACTCGTCTTGGGGTTAAGAACAAAACTCACGAAGGGTTCATCGTCTGAAAATGGAGGGAATATGGCTAAAATGGTTATTGTGAGTCTTAACCATTAGGGTTCCGCCACGTAATAGCCATTTTAGGGTCCGTCCGGCCACCGTTGGTCGAGCTCTGGCCATGAGTGTGAAGCCCATGACCTTACCAACACTTGGAGTTCACATGCATGGCCAGGAATACCAGCGGTTGGCCAGAAAATCGAGCACGAACACACCCATTTGTGGTGGGAGGAAGAAGAAGGCTATGCCTTCCTCCCCTACATGCGGCTCGTGGCGCGTGTGGGCACGTCCCACCATATTTGCCTCCAAAATTTTTATGGCCATCCTATTATCATCCAAATATCTTACCCTAAAAATTTCAGACCATGAAAACCTCCCTGTGAATTATCATGAATTTATTTCTATGTTTGGCATGGAAATTTGCAGAAAATAAAGGAGGATATGAAAATATTTTGGAATTTTACTAGAAAATCCCTAAAAATACAGGGGACATAGATATAGGAGAGTAGCCTTAGTAGCTACCCCAAATAAGAATTCCAGAATATCTCCTATTCCGAGCCACCGAGCGGTTTTGTTCCTACCAAAGATGTGTACCACCCAAGATACTGACTATTTATGATACCGTACTACTAACAGTCTAACTTACTTAGTAAAGATATATATGGAAAATAGATATCTAATTCTTGGGATACGAGCAGAAAACATTTGAAGAATCGGATCAAATCTTCTGCACACATACTAGCAAAGTAGGAAACTGTGCATTCTCTAAGATACATGCTTACTTTATTCTATATTAAATGTTCGGTTACATGCTTATTTGATTATGTCCCTTTCTATTCAAATGCTTGATTTAAATGCTAAAAGTTATATCCTACTCTATTATATTGCATACCTTACAAAAGGGCATTTCATGTATTATTACATCACTGGGGAGAAATAAGAGGGGAATAACCGGATAAATGAAAGAACCTCGGGTTTATATCATGGGTAACTGCTGATCAATTGGTATTGGGGCTACCACAAATCAGTATTCATTAACTTGATACGGGCTAGATAATCATGGGTGGGCTCCCATTAAACAAAGAGGAGGAGTCCCAAGGGTGGGCCCACTGGGCTTGATGATGCCCTAGGTAGGACATACCTGCAGGATCCTAGTGATGATAAAAGAAACGGGTTCATATCTATGTCATAGCATCAATTTACTACACTGCATTTAAAACTTATGTCTTATAGAGTCATGGTATTTCTACTAGGCTTCGCAACTCACTCCTATCTTATGGGACAAATTTTTAGGAAATGAGGTATTAACTGGATTCCACGGAAATGATTATGAGATATGAACCACACGGTTCAATTGAAAATTTTCTTTAATTTTGGGTTGGATTGTACAAAAAATAAAGCAATGGATCTCAACTATAAGAATAATGTTCTTCAGATATAATAATCATTTTGGAAGTATGTAAATGATATACCTTTAACTGTTAACCCCTTTGTTCCGATCTAAAGGGTAAATGGGTCGTGACAAAATTTGGTATCAAAGCTCGGTTTTAGGTCTTTTTGGAGAGTTAACATTATTACCTGTCGAACCCCTTAAGTCATATTAACTATAGATTGTTAATTGAGTGCTAACATTACTCTTTGGTGCAGATGAATTTATCTGTGTGGGATGACATACTTATGCAACAGCTAGAAGTTGAAAGTGAGATGAGAGCTAACCGTAGGACTGTAACATGTAACCAGGCTAAGCCGTTTCTTCGCGCTGAGATTATGGGGGTCACTCAGAGATGGGGGGATCTTCCCAGAACCTTTTAAGACTCCGTAGTACGACATCGAGTGGCATCGTTGAAGGGATTAACTCAAGAAGTTTTTGAGATCATGAGGAGCCCTACTGAGTACCAACAGTTAATACTCAGTATGCAATTGTCTAGAGACCTACCATTTGCAGGAGGACAGGGATAGCCTGATCCGTCCTCACCTTACCCATCTTCATAAGGACAACAGATTGCCCCACCTACGGCACCACCTCCTGGGTATCATCCACCGTCGCTCGAATATCATCCCCTAACACCCGAGGTGTCGATGACTAACCCCACTCCGGTAGTCAGTCCTACCATACCTACCACATCAGGTACCCCAGTAATAGACGTGTCAAAAAGTGAGGAAGACCCGAACGAGGATGTGAGCATGGGATCTGTCTAGGCAGGAAATGAAGTATAAAGAAATAGAACGCTAATTATGACCTATGTATGTTTGTATTAGTTTGTGGCTTATGTCTGTTCCTCCCCATTTTGACCACTAGAGACTAGAGGAATAGATCAAATAGTGCTATGACATTTTGTTATCTATACCTAGCACTTAAGTACTCGTCATTTCTATTAATAGATCACACTTATCTATTCATCTCTTCTATTAAGTGATAGTCTTAGATAATTAGTCTAAATATGATATTGTGTCATACAACAATAGATATCTGACTGACCATGGTACTAGTTCTAGATGGCAAGGACGAGAGCCGGAGCGGGATCAAGTGGGTGCGACGAGACCCCAACCAATACCTAATGGAATCAAATTCTGCAAAGTCTTCATACTATGACTAATCTGCTGCAACAACAGCAGACACACCAAGCACCATTTGCCCTTCCTCAACCACCACTAGTAGTAGCTCCTGAACCACCACGAGTAACTCCTATAGCAACACCCATACTAAACCTAGAAAAAAGGAAGATGAAACTTCTTCGAGAATTTCATAAGCAAAACCCTCCAAAATTTTCAAGGGCACTAGATCCCCTAATAGCAGAAAGATGGCTTAAACAACCCCGCAAGGTATTGGATATTGTGGGAACACCCGCAGAATTTTAGGTGGAATTTGCAACTTACCGCCTTTAGGGAGAGACTAATTTTTGGTGGGATTCAGTCAAACTAATAATAGATATAAGAAACTTGTCATGGGCAGAGTTTGTAACTCTCTTCCATAACCATTACTTTCGGGAAATATTTAAGGAGACCAAGATGGAAGAATTTGTACAACTACAGTAAAACAATATGACGGTAGGTTAGTACGTGGCTAAGTTTTTGGAATTATCACGGTTTGCCCCAGATATCATATCTACAGAAGAAAGAAAGATGCAAAGATTTCTTAAAGAATTAAGAACTGCAATTCGATCACGGGTAGTAGCATTTATGGGCCAGCAATTTACTGAAGTGATAGATCGAGCTATGCTCATAGAACAGAAGTTAGATGGATTACAATCTTCAAGTCGGAAGGAACTCAATCCAACCTCAAGAGGTTCCCCTAATTTTAACAACTTCAGACACCCAAACCCTCAATATCAGCCCTGCTCCCCAAGAGCCGGGGTAAATCCTTAGAGAACACAGAATAACGGACCAATCTGTTACAATTGTCATAAAAAAGGACATCTGAGATGGAACTGCCCATATGCCATGAGGACCAGAAGTAGTAATAGTAATACCAATCTAGTACCACCACGAGTACAGTCAACTTAGAGTTTCCCGACAAGCTCCGCAATAATGTCCTAGCAAACCACTGCTGGGCGACCGGTGACCACTAATTAACTTTAACTGGATAAATCAAGGGGGAGCAGGAAAGGGGAAACAGACTAGTCAGCCCATTGCACCTCGAATGTTTGCCCTCCCTACAACCAAAGGAAATTGTGAGACCTCCAATACTATGATTGAAGGTATGATCTTACTTTACAATTCATGGGTTACCGTATTATTTGACTCAGGAGCTACACAATCGTTTATCTCTACAAAATGCGTAGATCATCTAAACTTATCTACCACACTGTTAACAATACCACTGGGTATCCAAACTCTTGCCAGTGGAATAGTAATGGTACATGTAGGATGTCCGTCCAGTGTTTTGCGAGTAGGCACTTATAAATTTATATTGGATTTGATTCAATTAGACATGGAAGGGTTTGATTTGATATTAGGAATGGATTGGCTAACAAAGAACAAAGCAATCATGGATTGTAGCTAGAAGACTTTAATTTTGTGGCAGCCAAATAAAGATGAGGTGTGTTTCCCTAAGGGAAAGGATATAACCATGGTACAACCCAGGGTAACTCTCCGTGAACGACAGAAGGGTGTTTTTACTTCCTTAGTATGTTGAAGGAAGAGGGTGAGAGTCAAACCGAGACAAAGTTGATACCAATAGTAGATGAGTTCCCAGATGTATTTCCAGAAGACCTACCTGGATTACCCCCAAACCGAGAAATAGAATTCGTAATTGAATTATACCTTAGAGTAGCTCCCATATCTATTGCACCCTATAGGATGGCACTAGCGAAACTTAAGGAATTGAAAATACAATTGGATGAGTTATTAAAGAAAGGGTATATTTGTCTTAGCACTTCACCATGGGGAGCACCAATGTTATTTGTGAAAAAGAAATATGGAACTCTCTGATTATGTGTGGACTATCGGTAGTTAAATAAGGTGACCATTAAGAATAGATATTCCCTTCCGAGAATCGATGATTTGTTTGATCAACTTAGAGGAGCAACATACTTTTCTAAGATTGATTTGAGGTCAAGATATCATCAGTTGAGAATAAAAGGGTCTAACATCCCCAAAACCACCTTTAGAACCCGTTACGAACATTTTGAATTTATGGTGATGCCCTTTGGTTTAACTAATGCACCTGCTGCCTTCATAGACATGATGAACAGAGTGTTTCGAGATCAATTAGACCGTTTTGTCACTGTCTCTATTGATGACATCCTTATATACTCTCCGGACGAGCAAACCCATAGGGAACACCTAAGGATAACTCTGTAGATCTTAAAGAAACAACAGCTTTATGTCAAGCAAAGCAAGTGTGACTTTTGGATGAAAGAGGTGAAATTCTTAAGGCATGTAGTATCAAATGAGGGAATATCAATAGACCCTACAAAAATAGAAGCAGTAATGGGTTGGAAGAAACCTTCTACTGTCACCGAGATTTGAAGCTTTCTAGGATTAGCAAGGTATTACCAAAGCTTCGTGGAAGGATTCTCTAAGATAGCAGGCCCTCTTACGCAACTAACTAGAAAGGGAGTGAGATTCGTGTGAACAGACAAGTGTGAAAAAGCATTTCAACAATTAAAGGACAAATTGACCACAGCCCCCATTCTTACTCTTCCAATTAGTGGGAAATCATATGTTGTATATACTGATGCCTCACATCAAGGGTTGGGATGTGTTTTAATGTAAGAAGGGAAAGTTGTAGCCTATGGGTCAAGCAACTCAAAAAGCATGAAGAAAATTATCCTACTCATGATTTAGAAATGGCTACAGTAATCTTTGCCTCAAACTTTGGAGATGTTATTTGTATGCAGAGAAGTTTGAGTTATTTACCGATCACAAGAGTCTTAAGGATATCACCACTCAAAAAGATTTAAATTTAAGGTAAGGAAGATAGGTGGAGTACCTGGAGGATTATGATTTCACCTTACAATATCACCCAGGCAAGGCCAATATTGTAGTAGATGCCTTAAGTAGAAAGAATCAAGGAAATATGAGTAGTATTGTGTTAGATAAATGAAATGTTGTTCAATTGTTGGAATCCTATGAAGAATTAGGACACAGAGGAGAAGTACTATATGGTCTCCAAATCTGATCCCAAACACTAGAGGAAGTTAAACAAGCCTAGCAAGGGAGCCCAGAAGTACAGGAGATAAAGGAAAAAGTAGAAAAAAGAGAAATTGACCCAGAATGAACTATAGGTGAGAAGGGCAAACTTCGATATAAGATAAGGTACGTTGTAGTAAACAAGGACTAGTTGAAACAAAAGATAATATTAGAAGCACACAATTCTAAATTCACCATCCATCTAGGAAACACCAAGATGTATCAGAATCTTAGGCGACAGTATTATTAGAAAGGAATGAAGAAAGATGTTGCAATGTTTGTGGCATGTTGTCTTACCTGTCCGCAGGTAAAAGTAGAACACCAACTCCTGGGTGGATTATTGCAACCGTTACCAATCACAAAATGGAAGTGGGAACAAATCACCATGGATTTTATCACAGGACTGCCAAAGACCCGACAAGGCTATGATATGATTTGGGTCATTGTGGACCGATGAACAAAAACCGCACACTTCTTACCTATAAAGTCAACTGAAAATCTAAGTACCTTAAGTCAATTATATATGAAAGAAATACTTCGATTGCATGGAGTACCTAAAATTATTGTGTCAGATCGAGATCCCAGGTTTGCCTCGCGATTTTGGCAAAATTTACAGAAAGCTCTAGGAACACAAATACACATGAATACAACATATCATCCACAGACGGATGGCCAATCTGAGAGAACCAACCAAATCTTAGAAGACATGCTCGGCGCCTGTGTCTTGGACTTCCAAGTAACCTGGAGTGATTATCTACCACTAGCAGAGTTTGCCTATAACAACAATTATCAAGCTAGCATAGAAATGGCCCCGTATGAAGCACTATATAGATGACCCTGTCGAACACCCGACTATTGGTTACAATTGGGAGACAAATTCCTGTATGGACCAGAGATCATTCGAGAGACCACAGAAAAAGTAAAAACAATACATGAACAGCTTAAGACTGCTCAAAGCTGACAAAAGAGTTATGCAAATCGACATAGGCGACCTTTGGAATTTCAGGTTGGTGAATGGGTATTTTTAAAGGTAATCCCACATAAAGGTGTGATGAGATTTGGAAAAAAGGGAAAACTTACACCATGATTTATTGGACCTTTCCGTATCTCAGAAAGAATTGGGCAAGTAGCATATCGATTGGAATTACCCCTAGAATTAAATCAAATACACAATGTATTTCATGTGTCTATGTTAAGGTAATATCACCCTGACCCTACTTATATAGTTCAATGGGAAACTATTGAGATACAGCCTGATCACTCATATGACGAATGGCCCATTGAGATAGTGGATCATCAGATAAAAGTCTTGCGAAACAAAGAAATTTCTCTAGTTAAGGTAGTTTGGCAACATCACGGGACAAAAGAAGCCACGTGGGAAGTAGAGTCAGATATGAGGACCCGATACCCTTACCTGTTTGAGACTAATTTTGAGAACGGAATTTCCTAAAGGAGGTAAGACTGTAACACCCCAAATTTTTTTGACTGCATTACATCCCTATTAAAAAGGTCAGAGATTTTTTCGTTTTTCCCGATGAATAAGAAGGACGATAACCACAATTAAATTCCTACTAAAACAAAAAACCGTCCTCACTCATTTTGACCGTTTCTTCCTCAGACCAAAGAATCGAACCTCAAACCACTAGAAACATCGATCTATACCCTTACCTATGAACCAATCTATACTTGAACCAGTCCAAAACCTACCCAAGCAACCCACTCTAAGTAAGCACCGGTTTAACCGATTATACACACATGCTAAGCTGGTTCACCCTCTTATTGAAGACAACTCGCCACATTTTTTTATTCCCTACATGAACCAACCCAAATCCTTGTAACCATGCATTAACAACCATGAATAAACTGGTTCAATTAAAGACCAAGGTTCCACTAACTCTTGATATGACCGAACCCATGCAGAGGTGGATGGCACACTCATACGCAAGCTTAGATTTATCAAATATATCACCCCATGATCACATATATGCCGACTTAGTCACATTGTAATGAGTCGAGCCATTACCTGATACACCACCTTGCACCTCATGCACCATCTCGTCATGTCACCTGACCTTGTACATACTCCATAAAATGCTGAAATGCTCCTGTTTTCTGTAGAGAGTTCAAGCAACTTAGAGAAGTTAGAGAGTTAATTGGAGAATAGAAAAAAAAAAAAAAAACAAACCGAGAGAAAGAGAGAAGGAAGAAGAGTGAACTTCAGGTCGAGCTTCCCAGAGACCTTCTAAGGTAAGAAACCACTCCCCTCCACCTCCCTCATCATAAACCCAGATGAATAGAGGTATACCCTTGGCTAAAAACCCAAAAAAACCGAAGAGAGAGAGAGAGAGTTTATCCTCGATGCACTTGGCCGTGGCAAGAGAGATAGGGGTTGGGGGGCTGTTGCAACTGCCATGGAGTTTCTCAAGTACACCTATAGGTGTCCCAGAGAGACCCAAAGCCTCTATACATGCTCTGTCCAACTTCTAGAAGAGTGTTTCACCGAAAAATCTACCCAGAACCGTGGCTCCGACTATCGGCCTCCGTTGCCGACCACACCACTTAGGGTCGACTCATCTTGGGGTCAGGAACAAAACTCATGAAGGGCACTTCGTCTGAAAATGGAGGGAAGATGGCTGAAATGGTAGTTGCAGGTCTAAACCATTAGGGTTCCACCTTGCGGTGGCCATTTTAGGCTCCAACCGGCCACCTCAGGCCATCGTTGGTCGGGCTCTGGCCATAGGTGTGAAGCCCAGGACCTTACCAACACCTGGAGCTCACATGCATGGCCAAGAATACCATTGGTTGGCTAGAAAATCGAGCACGAACGCACCCAGTCGCGGTGGGAGGAAAAAGAAGGTTGTGCTTTCCTCCCCCACGCGCAACTGGTGGCGCCTGTGGGTGCATCCCACCATATTTGGCTCCAAAATTTTTATGGCCATCCTATTATCATCCAAATATCTTACCCTCAAAATTTGAGACCATGAGGACCTCCCTGTGAATTATCATGAATTCATTTCTATATTTGGCATGGAAATTCATAGAAAATAAAGGAGATATGAAAATATTCTAGAATTTTACCAGAAAATTCCTGAAAATACAAGGGACATAGATATGGGAGAATAGCCTTAGTAGCTACCCCGGATAAGAATTCCAGAATATCTCCTATTCTAAGCCACCGGGTGGTTTTGTTCATACCAAAGATGTGTACCACCCAAGATACTAACTATTTATGATACTGCACTACTGACAGTCTAACTTACTTAGTAAAGATATATATGAAAACTAGATATCTAATTCTTGTGATATGAATAGAAAACATTTGAAGAATTGGATCAAATCTTCTACACACATACTAGCAGGGTAGGAAACTGTGCATTTTCTAAGATACATGCTTACTTTATTCTATATTAAATGTTTGGTTACATGCTTATTTGATTATGTCCCTTTCTATTCAAATGCTTGGCTTAAATGCTAAAAGTTATATCCTGCTTTATTGTATTGTATGCCTTGCAAAAGTGTATTTCATGTATGATCGTATCACTGGGGAGAAATAAAGGGGGAATAACCGGATAAATGAAAGAACCCCGAGTTTATATCATGGGTGACTACTGATCAACTGGTATTGAGGCTACCACAAATCAGTATTCATTAACTTGATACGGGCTAGATAATCATGGGTGGGCCCCCACTAAACTTGAAGAGAAGGAGTTTCAAGAGTGGGCCCATTGGGCTTGATGATGCCACAAGCAAGACATACCTGCAGGATCCTAGTGATGATAAAAAGAAATGGGTACATATGCATGTCATAGCATTAATTTACTACACTGCATTTTAAACTTGTGTCTTATTGAGTCATGGTATTTCTGCTAGGCTTCGCAGCTCACTCCTATCTTGTGGGACAAATTTTCAAGAAATGAGGCATCAGCTATATTTCAAGGAAATGATTACGAGTATGAACCATATGGTTCAGTTGGAAATTTTCTTTACTGTTTAGGTTGGATTGTACATAAAATAAAGCAATAGATCTCAACTATAAGAACAATGTTCTTTGGATATAATAATCATTTTTGAAGTATGTAGATGATGTACCTTCAACTGTTAACCCCTTGTTCCGATCTAAAGGGTAAATGGGTCATGACACCATAGGTTCAGGTTTAGACAGAGGAGTAAGAATAAGGCAGTAATGGGGAGGATTAAGAAGGGTTCCAATGGTCAGGTTTACGTTGGATTGATGAGGTTGTATGGTTAGGAAGGTATGGTATTGGTATTCTGGCCCTTTTAGGACATAAGTCGTCCCTGTGGGAATTGTAATAGATAGGTTATGTGGAGTGTCTTTGCTTGAGTTCTTGTTTTCTAGTGGTATACTCTCTTGTAGCTTGTGAATCATGGCTTTTACTAGTATGGAAGAGGTTGAACCAGTATTCATTTTTCTTGCCTATAAAGATGAAATGAAAACAAGAACACAAGTCGCAAGTCACTGTTTGATTTTGAAAAGCTTTATGCGATGCATGTCCTATAGGTGCCCCTTCTAGTGAGGGAGACTAACCATGATGAATTTTAACTCACTTTTTGAAGATAAAAGGGTGTGCCCTTATATGTAGATACTTTACTGTTTGAGTGGGAACATTCATTCATTCATGAAAAATAAAGAAGTACATTGAACTTTGGAGTTTAAATACAACGGAATTGAAATACATTTTAATAAGAGAAAGGCAGACAATTTTCTTAGGACTTTTACTTATTCACTTTTATATTTAAGATCCTAAACTACTCCTGAGTCTTAGGATTCACCTTCTTTGAGTTTGATGTCAAGGAGGTCACCGAGAGACCTTGCTATTTGATTGCCCCTTGTCTTCTTGGCAACCTTATTTTCGTGAGCATAGAGGGATTGGGGCCCTTTTCATATAATGACTTGAAATGCATGCCATGAGTCTTTAGGATTATGTGGGAACCCGTAGGTGTCGCGCCCAAATTTTTCGCACTCGAGGAATACTCACACAAGCGGAAAAAATGTTGTACTCTCTTGTTAGAACTCACCCTCCTAGAAGAATGAGTGCGACTAGGTTTGAATTGAAAATAGATTTGAATAAAGGGATTTTTAGAAAAGATTTGGAGGCGCCGCCTAACTTGATTAAGGTGAGTTAGGTCACCTAAAAACTAAGCATAATCCGAAAACTACACTTAGGGTTTTGAAAAACGATTTCGAAAATATCACCTCAAGAGAGGGTTTTTAAGAAAAACAGGTTGTTTGGCAACCTTTAGAAAACATTTAGCCCTTTTTGAAAAATAACTCCATTTTGATCTATGAAAACAGTGATTCTAGGTTCGGAGGTTGGTTACGTGTAGGGAAAACGCACTAAGCTATCACCCTACCCCGCCCTTTCGATACCTATATGTCAATCTACCCTAGATTCACCTATGAGAGTCTTTAACTAACTATTGTTCAATCCTATCCACTTTGAAAAACAATGTTTGAAAAGACATGATGCATGATATGTGTGCAAGAAAAGAAAGTTGTAAAATAGATTTGGAAAGAGATTTGAAAAGAAGAATTTGATTTAAAAAGAAAGAGATAGAAGCTTGAATTTGAAGATTGAAATTGAATTTGGAAATTGAAATTGAAGATTGAAAATAGAAATAGATCATAGAATTGGAAACTTGAAGAAAATTGTAGGATTGGAGATTGGAAAGAATTTGTAGAAATAGAAATTTGAAAAATGTTGTGACCGCACCCATGAGGGTTGCCTACGTATCTTTTTGGAGGAATCAGGTCAATCGAAGTTCGGACAAGAGTCCGATTGAAAATAGAAGAGTTGATTGGAAGAAAGAGATTTTGATTGGAAAAAGGATTTGATTTGAACTTAGAATAGAGGATTGAAAATTGGAATTTAGAATTTTGGAATTAAAGAGATTGGATTTTGATTTGAAAAGATAGAACTTGGAAGAAAGATTTAGACTTATTTTGGAAAGATGGAGGTTTAAGAAACCTAGACTTAGGAAAGATGAGATTTAGGAAAGACTTGAGGTTAAGAAAAACTTGACTTGACTTGGAAAAGTTTTGAGAAAAGATTTGACTCGAAAGATTAGGAAAGATTAGATTTAGGAAATGTTCGAATTAGGAAAGGTTCAAATTAGGAAAGCGTTATTTTAGGAAAGTTTCATTTTTGGAAAGTTTTAGTTTAGGAAACGTTCATCTGGGGAAGGTTTTGACTTAAGAAAGTTTTTGAAATAGGAAAGTTTTGAATTTGAAATGTTTTGAAATAGGGAAGTTTTGAGAATAAGAAAGTTTTGAGTTTAGAAAGTTTTAGATTTGGAAAGATTTAAAGTTTAGAAATGTTTAGAATTTAGAAAGTTTTGGGTTTAGAAAATTTTAACCTAAGAAAGTTTTGAATTTAGAAAACTTTGAATTTGGAAAGATTTGAAATTTAGAAAGTTTAGGATTTAGAAAGTTTTAGAGTTTTAGAAGATCTTGAAATTAGGAAATGTTTGAGTTTAGGAAAGATTTGAAAACCTAGATTTGGAAAGTTAAGATTTGAAAAGGGGTTGAATTAGGAAAAGGTTGAATTAGGAAAGGTTTGAAAGTTAAGTTTTAAAATTTAGGAAAGATTTTTATGTTCAAGTTTCGGAAACTTAAGATTTAAGAAAGTAGAAGTTTATGAAGAATTTGAACTAGGAAAGGTTTGGATTAGGAAAGGATTGGATTTTGTTTCCAAAAACAGAGGATTGGATCTAGTTTCCTAAATGGGAAGATTGGATTTGGTTTCCTAAAGGAAAGATGGGATTTGGTTTCCTAAAGGGAAGATAGGATTTGGCAAGGATTTGAAAAGGGAGGTTTTAGAAACCATAGATTTGGAAGACTATAGTTTTGATGTAGAAAAGAGGTTTTGGAAATGTGTATCGTTTGAATGTGAAAACGAGAGGTTTTGGAAACTTAAGTTTTAAGGCAAGTTTGAAAACCATATTTTTGGAAAGAAAATTAGGGTTTCCTAATTGTGGGTTCTAGGGCTTGACTTGGGCACCAAGAAAAAGGATTTTTGGAAAGTGCGTTTTTGGAAACACGTTTTTGGAAGGAAATCTTAGAGAGGAGTTTCTAGAGGGAAGATTTTGGAAAGAGAGTTTTTTAGAAGGATTTTTGGAAGGAGATTGTTGGAGAGAGTTTTTACGAAAGTGAATTTTGAGGAGAGTGTTTTGGAAAGGAGTTTGAAAAGAGAAGTTTTGGAAGATGGATTTTTGGAGGGAGTTTTTGAAAACAACTTTGAAAAGAAGAGTTTTTGGGAAGCATGTTGAAAAAGAAGGTTTTAGAAAGAGAGACTTTTGAAAAGAGAGTTTTTAGAAGGTGTAAAAACATCTCATTTTCCTAAAGCAATTATAACCATAAGAGGGCTGGAACCACTTTAGGAAAGCGGTTTTGAAAACAACAAGATTTGAAAATATAGACCATATTAGTCACTTTGAATGTAACACTTTCCTAATGCAACCCTAGCCATGGAAAAGCTAGAATCACCCTAGGATTGTGATTTTGAAAACACGTTTTGAAAAATGAGATTTTGATGTAATTTTAAAAACAAGTTTAATGCAAGCTTTGAAAACGGTTTTTGGAAGATACAAGATCATGATATGCACAATGTAAATTTGGGGTCGTGAACATACAAGGTTAAGGCTTCACCACATAATCAAGGGGGCCGAACCCACGTGGTCTCCGGTTAGCCTAAACGAAAGCCCCCGACACGGTGACCCTCCAATAGTCTAATCATACACATGGACCGGGAGTCCCCTTGTTTCAAGCATGCAAAGAAAGGAGGGGAAAGAGATGGGGGATTAAAATAGAGAAAACCCAAGTGAGTTAGGAGAGAGAAGAGAGAGGGGGAAGTGCAGAAATGTAAAACGAAAACCTACCTTGTGTCTTGTTTATTTTGCGCGCCTTGCTTATCTTCGGTCTTCGTCTTGATCTTCATCTTTAATCCTCAAGAGTTGTCTTCAATCTTCAAACTTCCGATTGCAGCTCTTTAAGTCTTCAAAGGAAGGTTGGAGGCTAGTGTATAAGTGTATGGGGATGTGTATGAGTGTATAGAAGGCTAGGGTTTAGTGTATGGTGGCTAGGGTTTGGAAAACCTAGGGAAGCTAGGGTTTAGAGAGTGCACGAGCTCTGTATATCAAAATATATGATTTTTAGACTGAGTTTGCGGACCTCTTTCACGCTGTAAGAGGCTCTGTATTTATATAGAGAGGAATGCACTGGCGCTTGTTGCAGTGGCGCCAGGCCAAACATTGCACCGGCACTACTAAGAGTGGCACCAGCCATTTAGGAAATATTTAAGGTCTGCAAGCAACGTATCTTTGACTAGATTTGGGCGCCTGTACTAGTGACTACCATGCAATTTTTAGTCTGGCTACACTAGGAGTGACTCTGGAAAGTTCGGAAATGATTTTGGGTGACCGGGAATGACCCGGAAGGCCAAAAAAGAATAGGAACACTTAAAATAGTGTCCCGAAGGTATTTGACTTGAAAAATGAGGATAGGATGTGTCGGAAGGGTTGACTAGGCCTTTAGGGGCAAAACGGTCAATCGAATTAGGAAGCTGTCGGGACTAACTTGGACTGTTCCAGAAGAAGACTTAAGATTTGAAAACATTATTCAGAATGTTCGCAAAGGTTGCCTGTTTGATGCCCAGAGCCGGTGTGGTCAGAAAAGGTGACCGGCCCACCAGGGGCAAAACGGTCATTTCGCACCAGGTTTGCCAAAACTGACTTGGAACGATCCGGAAAGATAAAGAAACTTTGACAGTACTATAAAAAGCATTCTCGGGAAGTTACCGGTTTGATACCCAGAGCCGGCATGGTCGGAAAAAGGCGATCGGCCCACCAGAGGCAAAATGGTCATTTTATACCGAGTTTGCCGGAATTAACTCAAAATAATCCGGAAAGATAAAGGAAGGTCGGGAATACTATAAGAATTATTCTCTGGAGGTTACCGGTTTGATACCCAGAGCCGGCATGGCTCCCGGAGCGTTCGGATGCCTAGGGGCAAAATAGTCATCTTGACCGAAAAGTCTTGGAAAAGGCCCAAGGGGCAGTTTGGTAATTTTTCACCGAAGTGGGCTAGCAGGCACAGGTGTTGACCTGGGTTTTGAGTCTTTCCGCCACTCTAACGATGGTCGTCGTGACACAGGGGTTTGTTGGCAATTCCCTATATCGACCTGTTTGCGAGTATTTCCGCTACTCTAATGGTTTCGATGTTTGCGAGTATTTTCATTACTCTGACGGTTCATGATCATTCCCGAGACTGCCTGATCTCAGGAAGCTGCTAAAAGGACTTAGCGCCTGAGAAGTCAACTTTCTCAGAAGGCGTGCCTAAACGGACATTTCTGCATTGGCGGGCTAGCAAGTGCTAAAGGTGGACCGTTCTACCATCTAGGGGACTTGGGGTCTCGTCCCGGTCGACAGGTTTAAAGGGACTTACCATTTCAAAGAGATTTTTTTCAAAAAATGTGTCGGACCGTCTCGAGGAATAAACTGTCTCGAGAGAGGGATTAGAATTGGAAAGGGGTCTTATCGTCTTCGAAAAGACGTGCCTGATTTGGAACTGTCTCGAGGAATAATTGTCTCGAGAGAGAGATTGGAATTAGAAAGGGGTCTTATCGTCTTCGAAAAGTCGTGCCTGATTTAGAACCGTCTCGAGGAATAAACTGTCTCGAGAGAGGGGTTGGAATTGGAAAGGGGTCTTATCGTCTTCGGAAAGACGTGCCTAATTTAGAACTGTCTCGAGGAATAAACTGTCTCGAGAGAGGAATTGGAATTGGAAAGGACAATGCCCCGAAGGGCATTTTGGTCATTTTGCCTCTATTTGGGCCTAGTGGGCCCGCGAAGCGATGGACAGATGGGATTTGGACTTAGAAAGTTGGTTTTGATTAGAATATGCCCATAATGACTTGAACACAAGTCTGGACGGAGTGTAGACTGCTGAGCGGTCAAAAATGGGGTGCTTACAGTAGGGTTTTGGTAGGTTTTATTCAAGGGAGAGTGATCTTGGTGTCACTCTCTATGGGTTGATCATTTGTATAAAAATGCAGTGACTTGAGTTACTTTAGAACTCTTGTCTTGATATGAAGTATTAAATACATGAGCATGTATGCTAAGAGTAGAGAGAGAGAGAGAGAGAGGGAATGCAATTGTAAAATAAATATGTATGCATGAGCATTTGTACATGTATTATAATAACAAGAATTAGATAAGGATAAAGGAAAGTAAAGTTGTCGCCGTTTTCTCCACGATTTTTGAAATTAACGTGCGTGTCTTAAATTCGGCAAAGGTTCAGCTATGCATGGTTTCTACAAGAGCATGAGGTTGATGGTTTACTAATGCTTCCTAAGAAGGCTTGGTTCCCAGATCTTCAAACATAGGCTCACTCCCTGAGGTGGTGCCATTATAGGTTGGTGATCCGAGTGAGGGAACCATCAAGAGGCCGTAAGCTAAGAAACTGATACAGCATTTGCCAACAACCAATATATCGTTCACCCTTCTAACTACAAGGGATGCAACCAAGTAAAGAATGCAAGTATGCAAATGCAAGTGCACAATACAGTGTGTGTATGGAATTTTTGAAAAATAGAGGAAAGGGCCCAACAACTCCCATTCATCCTGTCCACTACATCCTATTCATTCATGACATACATGGCAGTTAATATGACATAAAATAAAAAAGTAAACAAAGATCTATCTACAAAAATAAAGATACAAAAAGTCAGTACTTGAATGACAAACTTAATACAAGATAGAATGATTGAATATGAATACAATGCATGCTATGACATGTTTTTTAAAACCTCTTTGAAAAGTTTGAGTTTGAAAATTTAAAGTATATAGAATTGGACAAATTAATCGAAGACTATAGATGAGTGAAGGGTGAAGAGACATAATAATGGCCAAACCCTCTAAGAATCCCTAGTGGAGTCGCAAACTATCGCGCTCCAATTTTTTGCACTCAGGAAAATACGCAAAAGTGGGAAAAACACGGTACTCTCTCGTTAGAACTCATCCTCTTATAAGAACAAGTGTAACTATGTTTGAATTAGAAATTGATTTGAATAAGGGCTTTTGAAAAAGATTTGGAGTCGCCACCTAACTTTATTAAGGTGAGTTAGCTCACCTAAAACTAAGTGCAATCCGAATATTAAACTAAGGGTTTTTGAAAAGGTTTTAGAAAACTTCCTCAAGAGAAGGTTTTTGGAAAATAGGTTGTTTGGCAACCTTTGGAAAGATTTAAGCCCTTTTTGAAAAATAACTCCGTTTTTTATCTTTAAAAATAATGATTCTGGGTTCGGAGGTTGGTTACATATAGGGAAGATATTCTAAGATTATCACCCTATCCCGCCCTTGTGGTACCTACATGTCTATTTACTATATGTTCACTCAATTAGAATCTCCGATTATCCATTGTCCAATTATATCCACTTTGAAAAGAGTTTTAGAAAAAAGTTTGGTATGATGCATGACATGCAAGTGCAAGGAAAGAATTTGATTTTGAAAATAGATTTGAGGAGAAGATTTTATTTTGAAAATAAATCTGAAGAAAAGATTTGAAGGTTGAAAAAGGTTATGGAATTGGAAATTTGAAAAAGTTCATGGAATTGAATACATGAAAAAGATTGTGACCACACCCATGAGGGTTGGCTACGTATCCCTTTGTTAGGAATTAGGTCAGTTGTAGTTGGGACAAGAGTCCGATTGAAAGTAAACACTTCGAAGTATTTGAAAAGTTTAACTTGAAAAAGTTTGATTTGAAAAGAGTTTAATTTGAACTTGGAATAGAAGATTTGAAATTGAACTTGGAATTGATTTTAATTTGAAATAGAACTTGAGGATTTTGAAATTGATTTTGATTTGAAAAGATTGAACTTAGAAGAAGACCTTGGACTTGATTTGGAAAGATTGAGATTTAAAAACATCTAGACTTGAATTGAAGTTTGAAAATCATCTTGGTTTAGAAAGGAGTTTTAGAAAAGAGTTGAAAAGAGTTGAAGCTTCCCAACTTTAGGGTTAGGGTTGAACTAGGGCTTGGCTTTCTAGGATGTAGGTAATCTAGGGTTGAAGTATATACTTGAAATAAGAAGGTTTGATTTGATCTTGAAAAGTCGAATTAAGGAAGGTTTGATTTTAGAAAACTTAGAGTTAGGAAAGATAAGATTTGAGAGAGATTTGGAAAAGATTTAATTCGATTTAGAAACACTTGACTTAGAATGGTTGGAAAATATTTGAATTGAATATTTGATTAGTAAGAATTTAGAAATTTAGAGTTTAGGAAAGATTGAATTTTTTAAATCTTTGAATTTAGAAAGATTTGAACTTTGGAAAGATTTAGAATTTGGAAATATTTGGAAGTTGAAATTTAGAAAGTTGAGATTTAGAAGGGTTTGAAATTATGGAAGATTGGAATTAAGAAAGATTGGAATTAGTAAATGTTTGATTTCTATTTTCTAAAGTAGAAGATTGGATCCCATTTCCAAAAATTGATGATTTGATTTTGTTTCCAAAATTGGAAGATTTGATTTGGGTTCCTAAATTGGAAGATTTGATTTGACATGAAATTGGAAAGGTTGAGTCTTGAAAATCTTGGATTTGGAGATTTATGATTTGGTAGGAAAAGAGGTTTTTGAAACCTAAGATTTGATGTAGAAAAATAGTTTTGGAAACCTATGATTTTAGACAAAATAGGAAGTCATGATTTTAAAAAAGAAACTAGGGTGTCCTAATCATGGTTTTTAGGTCTTGACTGAGACTCCAAGACAAAGTTTTTGGAAAGTGGATCTTTGGGAAGAGTTTTTTAGAAAGTAGATTTTTGAAAAGAGCTTTTAGGAAGAAGATTTTGAAAAAAAATTTTAAGAAGTAGATTTGAAAAACAATTTGGAATGGGGCTTGAATATGAACTTTTAAAAATCTTTTGAATATTTCACTTTCCTAAAACGATTCTAACCATGAAGATATTAAAACCATTCTAGGGTTGTGATTTTGAAAAAAACATAGATTTGAAATATGGACCACAATGATCACATTGAATATCACACCTTCCTAAAACAACCCTAACCATGGAATAGCTAAAATCATCTTAAGATTATGGTTTTGATAAAAATAATTTTAGGGTTCACACCCAAAATTTTGACTTTAATAGTCATACTAAATATAACACTTCCCTAAAACAACCCTAATCATAGAATAGTTAGAATCACTCTAGGATTGTGATTTTGAAAACAAGTTTGAATGGAAAAGATTTGAATGCAAGTTTAAAAAAACAACTGTGATACAAGTTTGAAAGCAATTTTGAATGGATGCATGAATATGATATGCACAATACAGTAGGGTCGTGAACATACAAGCTTAAGCTTCACCACATAATCAAGGGGGCCGAACCCAGACCATCAAAAGCTGAATTTGAAGAAAGCCCCCAACACGGTGACCTTCAAAAATTCTTTCTAAGCATGAATCGAGGAGTCCCTTGTTTCAAGCATGCAAGAAGAGGAGGTAGAAGATAGGGATTAAAATAGAAGAAAACCCAAGTGGGTTCAGAGGGAGACAAAAGAGAGGGAATTACATAAAAATGAATAGAAAATAACCTCATATTCTTCTTACTTTGATTGCTTGATTTGCTTTGCCTTTTCTTGAACCATGAGAGCCTCGAAGTTGCAGCACTTGAGTCTTCAATAGATACTTGGAGGCTTGTGTTTGAGTGTATGAGATGTATAGAGGCGAGGGGTTGAAGAAGAATGTAAGCATCCTATTTTTGCCCGCTCGGCGATCTCCAGTTCGTTTGGACTTACATTCAAACTAATACAGATATATTCAAGTCCAAATTGACTTTTCAAACTCAATCTAATAAATCAATCGCTTTGCAGGCCCACTAGGCCCAATAAAGACAAGATGACCAAAATGCCCTGTGGCATTGCTCGGTCTAATTCCAATTGGCACGTCTTCCTAAAGACAGTAGGTCCCCGTTTCAATCTCAAGTTCAATTTTAAGTATAATTCCAATTCAAATCAAATCCGGCATGCCTTTCGAGAAAGTTAATCTCTCAAGTGATAAGACCATCCAGTCCGGCACATTTTTTGAGAAAACTCTTTGGAACAGTAAATCCCTTCAAACTCGTCGACCGGGATGGAACCCAAGTCCCTGAGATGGTAGAACGGTCCACCTTTGGCGCCTGCTAGCCTGCCAATGAAAAATGTCCGTTATTTGGCATGTCTTTTGAGAAAGTTGATTCCCCAAACGATAAGTCCACCTAGCAGCTTTCCAAGATCAGGCAGTCTCCGAAATGAACGCGAACCGTCATACTGGCAGAAATACTCACAAACATCTCAACCGTCAAAGTGGCGAAAATACTCGCAAACAAGTCGACATTGGCAATTACCAACAAACACCTTATGTCACGAGACCGAATTCACCTTTTGGCCATAACACGTTTACCAAGGGATGAGATACCTTTGGAAACCAACTCATCACAGATCGTCAGAGTGATGGAAGCACTCAAAACCTAGGTCAACACCAGTGCTTGCTAGCCCACTCTGGTGAAAAAAAAAAACCAAACTGTCCCTTGGGCCTTTTTTGGCACGCTTCTTGAGAAAGTATCTAAGTCCTCAAAGCAGTAAGAACACCCTTCCAAGATCATCCCAAAGATGATCTGGCAAGTTTAAGTGCCTACCAGTCAGTTCCGAACCAATTTCAAGACCATTCGGTCAAAATAACCATTATAATATCCTAAACCTCTATTTATTTAAATTAATGTGAATTTTTAGTGTTTGTATTGTTTAATGTTAGTTATTTCTTCACTTGGGTCAAGAGTGACCAATAAGAGCTTGTGTTGTAACTTAAGCCCATGGGGTGAGACACATGGGATTATTCCCATGTGTATCACACTTATATACACCATGTATACACAAACACACACAAAACTCACACACCTAACTAGTTGGGAAAGGGAGAAGAGAGAAGAGAGAAGAGAGAAGAGGGATAGGGAGATTGAAGGAAGAAGAGCTTGAAGGAGAGATTAAAAGAAGAGCTTGAAGCCATTTGAAGACTTAACCAAGCTTGAAGAAAGGAAAGGTTTCATTTCTCTCTCTAAAAATTATGTATGTATATGTATCCATCTTCTTAGATAATTGTGTTTATACATCTAGGAGTGTTGTTGTTGAGTTTGGGGGACCCTTGGGTCCTAATCACTTTGATTTTGAGAGCTTGAAGCTCATTGTTGAAGATTGGGGTTGGGGTTGAGAAAACCCCCAATTTGAGAACATGTTAAGGTTTTTAATACTTTCTTTACATCCCTTTGTTTTGGTTGTTCTTTCTCCCTTATTTTGAGTTATTGTCATCCTTTTGGGTCAATCTTTGAGCCTTAAGAAGTTGGGAGAAGTTTGGTTGAGTTTGGAGGGTTTTTAGGGAAGTTCTTGTCAAATTTTTGCTTCTGCACAACAGGGGCGTTTGAACGCCCGATATGACATTTGAACAGTGGGGGCAGAGTGCCTTGGCATTCGAATGGCCCGTGGGCATGAGTCCCCATTTTGGCCTAGCATTTGAACGGCCCATCTAGGTGTTCGAACGGTCTGAGAAGGGCCACCCCCATTTTTGCCTTAGCGTTTGAACGGCCCGAGAGCATATTTTCTGGGTTGGCCATTTTGGCCTAGGTGTTCAAAGTGCCCCTTTAGGTGTTCAAACAGTCTCACAGTTTTGACCCCTTTATGCAATTTAGTCATAACTTGCTTCATAAAACTCGGATTTGAGCACCGTTTTAAGTGTTAGATAGTAGACCCATATACCTTTTTATCCGTGTAAAGTTTATACCCTAACTCCTTATGAATTTTGAGATATTGGGGTTTAAAGTTGACCCAAGATTATGCTGAAATCCTTGTTTTCCAAATTATTAGCCCGTTTTTCACCAGACCCAACTCCTTCACCCAAAATTCGTTTTTGACCCTTGACCTATCAAATTAAAGGACTTTAAGTCTATTTTCATATGGGACTAGCCTAGAGTGGGAATCCTTTGTTCAGGGTGGTTGGGACGCAATGAAAGAATCGATGTTCCGGGTTTCATACTTCACCTTCAACCTTATGTTCTCGTTTTATGTTGGAGCTTTGTCCTAGAGATTAGTCTCATTCTTTCATTATGAGAGTGGGGTGTTGGTGAGTCGGTGTCGAGAGATTTATGTGCTTAGTTTAGCTTATGTGTTACCAATTTGCCTTGGAACCTTGTATTAATGTTTCTATACTTGTATGTGCATTTTGTGTATGAACACCTTGTTTGACACCCGTTCAATCGGAGAGAGGTGAATAACGATATGCCATGAGTAAAACTCTATTATTTTCCAAATGTTTTAAGCTCACTTCTATATCATAAATGTTTTCCATATATTTCAATGCATCAATGTTATGTTCAATCACAAATGTCATATTTTAAACGCATGCAAGTTATATTTATGTTATGAATGAAAACCATAGACTATAATATTTAAATGAAAGAGATGCTAAGTTTCCAATTTATGGTGCCAACTCGGGTCTTGTCATGGTAAGACCTTAATCGAGTCCGATAGTCCTACGATAGGGGACGGAAAACAAACTATCTATCCCTGGCCTAAAGAGCCTTAGCATGACCTACAAGGTTACTAAGGAGCCTAGCTCATATGTCGAGTTGTAGCACACTTATGTTTTAAACTGAGAACCATGATATGTTCAAATGCTTTACGACAAGTTATGAAATGCTATATTAAGAATAATGTTATGTTGCATCTCTTCTTATGATACCATGTTTTGAAATGTTGAAACGTTTCAAATGATGTTTACGTTACCTATGAATTCCAAGCATACGCTTTATACGTTCAAAAGTTCATATGCTTATGCATAAATGGTTATCTAATTTTATATGTCAATATATAATTGCTAGTCCATAATATTTTTTCGCTCATGCATCATTGTTATTCACTAAGCATTAGCTTACATTTTCTCAAATGATTTTCATGTAACCAATCCAGGAGGCCCTAGAGTGAGGCCATAAGTGGATTTTGAGCTACGGCCCACGAGCCTATGTTTTGTAATATGTTTGAGGGCTGGACCCCAATGTTTTGTAATAGTATAAATGTTATAACCTTGGCGAGCCTTGATTAGTCTCATATGTATGTTATGTTTTGGATTAGGCACAGCTGTGCCATGTATGACACAAATTATGTTTCTAAGTTATCAAAACTTCTATTTTTCTAAAATTATGCATCATTCTAAATGATTATATACAAGCGATCAACCAGTTTATATAATGCGGCCTTAGGTAGCCTTGCTACTGGCCGGTCATGTACCTTAAATCCGTATAGGACAGGTTATGGGGCGTGACAAATTATGGGCCATGTATGACACAAATTATGGGCCATGTATGACACAAATTATGTTTCTAAGTTATCAAAACTTCTATTTTTCTAAAATTATGCATCATTCTAAATGATTATATACAAGCGATCAACCAGTTTATATAATGCGGCCTTAGGTAGCCTTGCTACTGGCCGGTCATGTACCTTAAATCCGTATAGGACAGGTTATGGGGCGTGACAAATTATGGGCCATGTATGACACAAATTATGGGCCATGTATGACACAAATTATGTTTCTAAGTTATCAAAACTTCTATTTTTCTAAAATTATGCATCATTCTAAATGATTATATACAAGCGATCAACCAGTTTATATAATGCGGCCTTAGGTAGCCTTGCTACTGGCCGGTCATGTACCTTAAATCCGTATAGGACAGGTTATGTGGCGTGACAAATTATGGGCCATGTATGACACAAATTATGTTTCTAAGTTATCAAAACTTCTATTTTTCTAAAATTATGCATCATTCTAAATGATTATATACAAGCGATCAACCAGTTTATATAATGCGGCCTTAGGTAGCCTTGCTACTGGCCGGTCATGTACCTTAAATCCGTATAGGACAGGTTATGGGGCGTGACAACCATTTTGCCCTAAGCATCTGAATGCCTTTGAGAACCACACTAACTCTAGTTATCAAATTGGTAATCTCCCAATAATGATTCTAATAGTATTCTCAATCTTCTAATACTTTTTTGGACCATTTTGAGTCTATTCCAGCAAACCCGGTGCAAAATGACTGTTTTACCCCTAGTGGGCTATTCACCTTTTCCAACCACATCGGCTCTGGGTAAAAAACCGGCACTCCCTTGCAACACTCTGAATAGTGTTTCCAACCTTCAAGTCCTCTCATGAGTTATTCTGAGTCCATTCCAGTGGTTTTCCGGTCTAATTGACCGTTTCGTCCCTAATAGCTCAATCGATAATTCTGACCTTGTTTTTCAAGTCCGTCACCCCTAGGACATTATTTCAAGGGTTTTTACCCATTTTTGGCCTTCCGGAACATTCCTGACTTCCTGAAACCTTCCGAAGTTACTCCTAGTGAAGTCAAGCTAAAAATTGCATGGTAGTCACAAATATAGGCGCCCAAATCTTTTGTCTTATGTATCAAGGGTTGAAAGATAGGTTTCTTACTGCCTTAAACAATTTCCTAAGTGTCGGAACCACTGCAAGCCACAAATTGGCCTGGCGCTACTCCTAGTGCCGCCAGTATGAAGTTTTCCCTGGCCCCACTACAACAAATACCAGGCTAGTCCAGTGACTATAAATACAGAGCCTCCTCCCCTGCGCGAAGAGCATCGGCAATCTAAGTCCAAAAACTCAATCTCTCTGAAGATAGACCTCGAACTCTCTCCCAACCCTAGTTTTCTTAGACCACTTCAAACCCTAGCGTATATACACTCAATACACTCCTATACGAGCCTTCGAGCTAACCATTGAAGAGTCAAGGTGCTGCAATCTAAAAGCTCTCGAAGATTAAAGCAAAGAAAAGCTAATAAAGCAAGTAAATCAAAGAAGACATAAGGTTGGTTTTCTATTTACGTTTATGAAATTTCCCCCTCTCTCTTCTCTCTCCTAACCCACTTGGGTTTTCTTCTATTTTAATCCCCTATCTTCTTCCCTCCTTTCTTGCATGCTTGAAATAAGGGTTTTCCCAATTCATGTGTAGGAAGAATGGTTGAAAATCACTATGTCAGGGGCTTTCTTCTAATTCAATCTTAGACCATGTGGATTTGGCCCCCTTGATTATGTGGTGAAGCCTAAACCTTGTATGTTCACGACCATATTGCATTATGCATATCATGTTCATACATTCATTCAAAAAAAATTTTTAAACTTGTTTTCAAAACTTGCATTAAAATCTTCTCTTTCAAACTTGTTTTAACAATCA
This sequence comes from Euryodendron excelsum, assembly GCA_033060915.1. NCBI lineage: Eukaryota > Viridiplantae > Streptophyta > Magnoliopsida > Ericales > Pentaphylacaceae > Euryodendron > Euryodendron excelsum. Next base: position 1,242,239 of record CM065396.1, read on the forward strand.
CAATCCTAAGGTGATTCTAGCCATTCTACGGTTAGGGTTGATTTAGGAAAGTGTTATATTTAATGGGACCAATATGATCCATATTTCCAAATCCTTGTGGTTTTCAAAATCACAATCCTATAATGGTTCTAATCTTCTTATAGTTAGAATCGTTTTAGGAAAGTGAGATATTTTTAGAGACCTACAAAAGTCCACATTCAAATCCTCTTTCCAAAATTGCTTTTTAAATCCTCTCCAAAATTTCTTTACAAATCCACTTTCTAAAACTTCTTTTCAAATCTATTTCCAAAAAACTCTTTATAAAAAATCTCTTTACTAAAAACTATCTTTTCAAAGTAATACTTTCCAGAATCTCTTTTTCTTGAGGTCCAAGTCAAGTCCTAGAACTCGTGATTAGCAAACCCTAGTTTTCAACTTCCATTTTTCTACATCCAAGCCTCGGTTTCCAAAACTATTTTCTATATCAAAATCATAGGTTTCCAAAACTTCCTTGTTTCACATCAAATCATAAACTTCCAAATCCAAGCTTTCCAAAATTCAACCTTTCCAATTCCATGTTAAATCAATTCTTCCAATTACAAAACCAAATCAAATCTTTCATTTTTGGAAATAAAATCAAATCATCTATTTTTGAAAACAAATCTAAACTTTTATTTTAGGAAATAGAAATCAAATCTTTTCTAAATCCAACTTTCCTAATTCGAACCTTTCCTAAATCTAACATTTTAAAATTAAACTTTTCAAGTCTAAATCAAGCCTTCTTAATTCAACTACATGTTCCAATCTTAGTTTTCTTCAACCCTAGGATACCTATACCCTAGTTCAACCCTAACCCTAAAGTTAGGAAGTTTCAACTCTTTTCTAAAACTCTTTTCTAAAACTCTTTTCTAAACCAAGATGGTTTTCCAATTTCAAACTTCAAAATGTTTTAAAACTCAACTCTATCTTTCCAAATCTACTCCAAGTTTTCTTTCAAAGTTCAAAACCCCTTTTTCAAGTTTACTCCTAAGTCTAGGTTCAATTTCAAATCAAAACTCAATTTCAAATCTTTTATTCAAAGTTCAAATCAAACTACTTTTCAAATCAAACTCTTTTCAAATCAAAAGCTCTTTTTCAAATCAAACTCTTTTAAAATTGAATCACTTTTTCAAATCAAACTCCTTTCTAATCAAATTTTTTCAAATCAAACTTTTTAAAAACCTTAAGGTATCTATTTTCAATCGGACTCTTGTCTGAACTACAACTGACCTGATTCCCAAAAAGGGATACGTAGGCAACTCTCATGGGTGCAGTCATAACTTTTCTTAAGTTTCCAATTCTGTAACCTCTTTCAAGTTTCTAATTTCACAACCTTTTTCAAACTTCCAATTCCACAACATTTTTCAAACTTTCAATTCTACAACCTTTTTCAAACCTCCAATTCCCTAACCTTTTTCAAATTTCCAATTCCATAATCTATTTCAAGTTTCTAATTCTAAAATCTATTTTCAAATCTCCAATTTCAATTTCTAAAACCTTCTTTTAAAATCAAATCAAGTCTTTTCAAATTCATTTTCAAAATCAAAGCTTTCCTTTCAAATCTCTTTTCAAAATCAAATCAAATTCTTGCACTTGCATATCATGCATCATGTCAACTTCTTTCTAAAAGTTCTTTTCAAAAGTAGATAGTTTTGGAAATTTACTAATCAAAGGTTCTGAATGAGTGAACCTAGGGTGAACAGACATGTAGGTACCGTAAGAGCGAGGTAGAGTGATGGCTTAGTGAGTCTTCTCTACACGTAACCAACCTCCGAACCTAGGAGCACTGTTTTCGAAAACCAAAATGGAGTTATTTTCAAAAAAAGGGCTTAAATATTTTGAAAGGTTGCCAAACAACCTATTTTCTTAAAAGCCCTCTCTTGAGGAAGTTTTCAAAACCTTTTTTAAAAACCCTAAATGTAATCTTCAGATTGTGCTTGGTTTTAGGTGACCTAACTCACCTTAATCAAATTAGGTGATGACTCCAAACCTTTTTCTAAAATCCCTTAATAAAAATCAATTTTCAATTCAAACCTAGTCGCACTCGTCCTTCAAGGGGGATGAGTTCTAATGAGAGAGTATCGTGTTTTTTCCACTTGTGCGTATTTTCCTCGAGTGTGAAAAATCGGGACGCGACAGTTGGTGACTCCACTAGGGAAGCTTAGAGGGTTAGGCCATTGTCATGTCTCTTTACCCTCATCCATCTGGAGTCTTTGATTAATTTGTCCAATTCTATCCACTTCAAAAACTTTCAAAATCAAGTGTTTCCAAGTTGTTTTCAAAAACATGTCATAATATGCATTCAATTACATTCAATTATTCTATCTGGCATTAAGTTTGTCATTCAAGGTACTAACTTTTGTATATTTTTATAGGTGAACCTTTGTTCATATTTGTTTCATGTTATATTAATTGTCATGTATGAATGAATGTATGGAATGGACAAAATGGATGGGAGTTGTTGGGTCCTCTCCTCCGCTTTTCAAAATTTCACGCACCCACTGCACGTGCACATGCATTTGCATACTTGCATTCTTTATCTGAAATGTCCCTTTTCGTTAGAAGGGAAAACGGTATATTGGTTGTGTGCAAGATGTTGTGTCAGTTTCTTTACCTATGGCCTCTTAATGGTTCCCCCGCTCGGATCACTAACCAATAATGGCACGACCTCGGGGAGTGGGCCTAAGTTTGAAGATCTGGGAACTGAGCCTTCTTAGAAATTATTAGTAAACCCTTAACCTCATGCTCATATAGACATCATGCATAGCCGAACCTCTGCCAAATTTAAGACATGCGCGCCGTTTTCAAAACCATGGAGGAAATGGCGACTGCTTTACTTTCCTTTAAACTTGTCTATTCCTGTTGTTATAATGCGTATATTCCTTCTGTTATAATGCCTGTATAACTGCTCATGCATCCATGTTTACTTTACAAATGCATTCTCTCTCTCTACTCTATACATCCATGTTCATGCATTCAATATTTCAAGTCAAGACAAGAGTTCTAAAGTAACTCAAGTCATTGCATCTTCATGCACATGATTAACTGAAAGAGAGTGACACCAAGTTCACTCTCCCCTTGCACTAAACCTACCAAAATCCTAAGGGTTCGTATGTAACCCTAAGGACTCATAGCATGCATTTCAAGTCATTCCATAATAGGGGCCGCAATCCCACTATGCTCACAGAGATAGGATTGCTAAGAAGACAAGGGGCAATCAAACAAGGTCTCTCAACAACCTCCTTGACATTAAGCTCAAAAAAAGGCATGTCTGAAGACTCAATAGTAGTGTAGGATCTCAAATGTAAAAGTAGATAGGTGGAAGTCCTAAGGAAATTGTTCCCTCTCCCCCTATTAAAATGTATTTCAATTCCGTTGTACTTAAACTTCAAAGTTCAATGTACTTCTTTATTTTTTGTGAATGAATGAATGGATGAATAAATGTCTGTTCTCAATCAAATGGTAAAGTATTTGCATACAGGGTAGACCCCCCATTTCCAAATTGTGAGTCAAATGCCTCATCTTTAGTTTCCCTCTCAAAGTAGGGGCACCCCAAGGACATGCATTGCATAAAAACTTTCAAATCAAGACACGAACTCATCTTTTGTGTCTTGCCTTTTATCCTTCCCCCCTCATCTCCAAGTTCCAAGAAAGCCGAAGGCAGAAGCAAGACAAGAATGGGATCTTCTAAACCATTCATTTACTATTATCATGATACTCACATGTTCATTTTCGTTATGCTCATGCATCCATATTTATTCCAAGATAAGAGTTTCGAGAAAGTCAAATCATTGTATTCTCATACATTTAATTAACCGTAGAGATAAAATAGCAATCTCATGTTAATTGAACCCACCAAAACTTATAAGGGTTCCTCAAACCTAAGGATTCATGACATGCATAGAACCATGTCTCGAAAGGGGCCCAAATCCCTCTTTGTCCGTAGACGCGAGATTGCCCAAACAAAGAAACATCAACTGGCCTATGCTGAAGGGGAATTGAATTACATAATAGGGGCAAAACTCCACCTCTGAAATGGACTCAACATCATGCTTAGATTCCCTCAAAGAAGGGACGGATATACATCGCATAAAACTTCCTACTCCACACGCTAATTGTTTTTTGTTTTTCGTTTCCTTTTTCATGTCAAATAGTATAATTAAACTCATAAAACCCCTCTAACATCCCACCCAATTCAAACTCATGCAAGGATAAGCCCGATTATTAGAAAAGGTCGAACCTACATTAAGGAGTAAGAAGAACTAACCATTCATCAGCAAGACAATACCTTTAAGCAACTACCTCCATGCCATGGGATGACAATCTCCATCCATGCAGAAGAGGACTTCACCATTTGCAAAGTCCGGTCAGATCCATGCAATGCCACAACAGAATCCTCTAACTTCCAAATGCATGCCAAATGCCATAAAAGATCTGTCTATTCGCCTTCCATTGATACACCTGGCGAATGAAGCACCAAAGAGGTTAGTATAGTTCCAAAACCCTATTAAGGGTTCTCACCAATGGGGCTATAAGAAAATGGAGGTTTCCACAAAATTTATCTATTTTCTTTCTACCTTTCTATTTCTTGCATATAACATTGCATGTCATGCCATCATAATTCTACCTATCTATTTCAGTTTATCCCCTTTGTCTCATACTCTCGTAGAAGATTATTACTTTTAGGGATTCTTTCCCATTTTGTAATGACTTAACTCGAAGGATGGGATAGCATGGGCAACCCACTCAAATGGGGTTAAAACCTTCAAGAGACAAAAAGAGAGTGAGAGATAAGAAGAAAGCAGTCTCGACAAAGAGGTGAAGATTTTGTTGAAGAGGCGACACTTGAGTAATATCTTGGCTAAGCAATGGGTAGCTAAGTCCTAAAAATGATGAGAAGCCATTATTCTATTTATCCAATAAGAAATAAACACTAACTTTTGCTCAACCCAGTAGAGCCATAAGTGATTTTTATTCAGATATTCCAGAACCAAGAACCATCCTTCACATTGGGGTAAGCACAGAGTAGTTGATTTGATAGAATGTATAAGGGTCTACTAGCAAAAACATACTGTCTCTATGAACATTGTCTCAATTTTGTACAAAGGCTTTATGGACTAAGCAATTCAATTTGAAATGATGAGAGGCCATCAATTCCGCTACCATACAAAAAAAACGCATGTCCCTTTGCTCAACCTACTAGTGTCTCGCAGAAAGCAAAAGATTTCTTATCAACCCTGGTCCAACACCATCCCCCCACACTGGGGCAGACAAATAGTTGAGGTCTCCACAAAGAATGTTACTCATCTTCCACCAAGCTAAAGCGATGTGAAGGCTCTATGGATCAAATAATCTAGTTCAAAATGAATAGAGGCCCTCATTCCATTCCCATATAGTCAAAAGCAACCATTATCAAACCTATTGAGTTAATTACTTTCCTTTCCAAGAAAACCCCAACCTAGGGATCACCACTCGCAATGGGTTAGGACGAAACACCAAGGAAAATATCTGATGAAAACGAAGTTGTGGAAGTGTTCATCTCATAAAATAAAAATAAAAAAAGAAAGGGAAGAAAAAAGAAAGTAAAGAGTTGCCAAAAGGCTGGAAAAAAAAGTAGCATATCTAAGAGAAGGTCGGAAGAAAGTTATTTTGTGCCATCTTGAAAAGCATAGAGTAAAAGCTAGAAGAGAAAAGAGTAATTTCACGGCATCCTAAAAAATATATAGTAAAGGTGATCCTAGGTGATAAAGAAGCCCAATAGAAGTTATAGGTTTGAGCCTTTACCTTTGCTTGAAAAATTCCAAAACCATGGCCTACACTACAACCCTATTTAAGTCCATTCTAATTGAAAACAGATTGTTTGATCCAAATGAGCCAGATGTGTTACCGAAGCTGAAGAAGCATGCTAGGGGGCCAAACCCTGCCAAAGGAACAACTAAGGAAAGGTGTGGACCTAAACCTCACTGAAAGTAACATCAAATTTGAGCCTTTATATCCTTTTATTCATAAACCCCTTAACCTAGCCTACGTTACGGCCTAAATCAAAGTCCTCTATGATCAAAGAAAATTGTTTAGTCCAAATAAGTCTGAAAAATAACAAGACAAGTAGTTGAAAAAAAAAAAAGAGGAAAGGGCGAGAAAGGAAAGCTGGGGAGGAATGCAAGGACAATCTCATGCTCCAAACTGTGCTCAGATGGTTTTGGTTTAAACAACCCACTAAAAGAAAATCTTTGAGCCTAAATATCCATTTGTTTCTTACGACCCCTAAACCCAGCCTGCATTATAGTCCTAAAATAAGTCTTCTCGGATTGAGGGCCAAGCTGTTTATCACTCTGCAAAGGGCATACGAGTTGTTACTCAAGTCATGGTGGCATTTTGGAAATCTAAGAGAGAAAACCAAGTGAGGTCAGAAAAATCCCAAGCAGCAACCCTGTAGAAAGTAAGAATAAGATAGTAGATAGCAAACCAAAAAGTCAAGATCCCTAGAGAATGGTGCAAATGTTATCACACCTAGATGAGAATGGGACAAAATCCAATGGGGCAGAATCCTGGAAGGGAAATAAAATCCTGAGAGTATGGGCCTAAGGGCAATCCTAGGACATTCTTTGTAAATAGCCTATATACATGTAGTACTAATGCATCCATGATATTTATAACCTATACATCCATTAAATCCCTATGTGGTTTGTATCTACTCATGCATTCATAAAAAAAATAGGACATGCATTCAATTCTATTTCTATATATATGTTCATCAAAAAGTATGACATGCATTCAATTCCATTCCCATATGTACATTTATTGAAAAGTATAACATGCATTCATTTACCTGGGCATTTTTAGAATTGGTATAAATAAACTTTTTTTTGCATAAAAACTTGCTTTATGTCTCTCTCTCTCTCTCTCTCTCTCTATCTCTCTCTCTCTCTCTCTCTCTCTCAAATAGGGAACAAGGAACGAAGCAAAGCACAAAAAGGATCTAAAAAAAAAACCTTAGACATCTTTGGCACTAGCATACACCTCAAAAAGCTTAGACTTCCATAGCCGACAAGAAACAGAGAACGGGGCAATGGCCCACCCTCAACCTCCCCAATCAACCTTGGACTTCCCTAGAGGAACATCGTTCCACAAGATAGAGTATTGGTTCAAGAAGTAGTAGTTTCAAGACATCAACCTTGGATTTCCCTAGAGGAGAGCATTGCTCCACAAGACAGAGTGTTGGTTCAAAAAGTAGTAGTTGCAAGTCATCAACCTTGAATATGCCCCAAACCTAATCTCTGCCAAGAAGGCCCGGTAAGATGGAGCCACCCATTGCATAGTGCTAAAAACAAGATGGACGACCCCTCTAAACGATGCATATACCCGGGGAAGAGGCAGTGCTGTCAGGAGTACACACTGGGATGATAAGCTAAATTCCCCAGTGGAGGAATATCTGATACATCCAAATCGCAAAGATCTGCATTCGTTTGTCTACACCTAGAGGAGACCCACGCATAACCTGTCACCCAATCGCCAAGGCCCAGTACCTCTTCCTCTGCATCCATCTCTCCCTCAAAGGCTGGCTTAACTAGAGGGAAGGGGTCGATTGGAGGTCTACTTCCCCTTCCGCTCTGTCTAGAGGATGTTCGGCTAATGGAACACTGGCAACCTCTAGAACGACTGGAGCTGCCTATTAAATCTATGCAAGCACCCTTCCCGGATCGGTGCCCCCTCTCCAAACCGTCATCACCTGCGTCTGCCATCCTAAAGATTAAGTTAAGGATGTCAACATATGGTAAGAATAGCTCAAAAAGGTAAAAGAAATAAAAAAAAAAAAGGAAAATAGAAGAAGGGGAAAAATAAAAAAAAGATTTCAAATGATAAGTTAAAATGAATTTTCTGCACATTTTGATTTTAAAAATCTAATTTTTTAGCCAAAATGAATTTTCTACGCATTTTGAATCCATCAAAAATCTAAGTTTCGAGTCAAAATGAATTTTCTATACTTTTTGTCTTCAAAAAATTTCAAGTGTCAAGTCAAAATGAATTTTCGATACATTTTGTTTTCAAAAAAATTCAAGTTTCGAGTCAAAATAAATTTTCTAAACATTTTATCTTCAAAGAGTTTAAATTTTGAGTTAAAATGAATTTTCTATATATTTTGTCTTCAAAAATTCAAGTTTCAAGTTAAAATGAATTTTCTAAACATTTTGTCTTCAAGAGTTCACAGTTTCAAGTCAAAACGAATTTTCAACACGTTTTGTCCAAGTGTCAAATCAAAATAGTTTCTAAACTTTTTCCTTCTAAGAGTTCATGACAAAATCAATTCTGAGGTCTTTTTGCCTTCCCTTTCTAAAGTTATTTCAAAATCAAAATCCAAAATTCATTTTCAAAATCAAATCTCAAAAATTTTCAATCAAAGTCCATCTCAAGCTTCCACTTCAAAAGAATTTTACTCCAGTCAAGTTTCAAGATTTTCTAAACCTTCTTCGTCCAAAAAGTCTTCTTCAAACTCAATTCCTAAAAATTCTCAAGTTTTCAATCTTCCAAAGTTCTCATCAAAGTCCAAAGTTTCCAATTTCAAAATCCATTATTACAATCTTCTAAAATATTTCCCTCAAAAGTTCTCATTCAAAATTTCATTTTTAAAATTTTCTTCTCAAGTGTTTCTTCTAATAGTTTTAGGGCCCCTGAGTTTCTCAGGGTCTTCTCCACCAAAAAGGCCCCTCCCCTGAAGATTTTATATCTTTTCCCTTAAAGAAAATTTAATTTCAAAATTCTCTAATTTTTTCCTTAATTTAAAATTTTTTTGCAGAATTCCGTTTAAAAATGGCCCCTACAATGTCCACGACACTACAACAAAACATAAGCCATACATTTCATACCATCACAATCACATAGCACTAACACCCGTGCACATTTTCAAGATTTCTGAATTTTCAAAGGCATGTTCTATTATTCAAAAATCTATTTGTTTTTAAAATTCTCACAATTCCTCTTAAAACTACTTCAAATATTTTTTAAAATATTCTCATATTTTTTTCTAAATATTAAACTCTAATAATTCCATCAATTTCTTAATTTTTTCTATTTTTAAGTATTTTTTGATTTTTCAAAAAATAAAAAATTCACCAAATTTTCAAAAAATCAGAAAACTTTATATGACTGTTAAACACATTTTTCTAACACGCATAGTATAAAAATATGCCCAGAAAACTTAATACCCAAGGCTGCAAGAGCAAACCCCAAATTCCTACAAAAGCCTTCTTTACATAACCATGCAAAATTTGCTCAAATTCAATCAAACCGCCAAAATAACTTCACCAAAGTATACAAAACACATCAAAACATCAATTTCAACCATTTATATTACTAAAACCGAGTTCTATACGTCAAAACCAACATGAAACCAAAAACTTACCTCTTGGAGTTCTCTAGCAAAATCTTCTTTTCCGGCAATGGTGACTACCTCCGACAACTCTCTGAGGCCCTCCAAGCTCACTCCTTTAATGTCTTAGTCTTTCCTCTTGCAAAAACTTGGTTGGAAGCTTTCTATCTTCCAAAACCCCTAAGCCTCGAATCTAAAATTTTTCTAGTTTTAATCAACAGGCTTGGCGCCACTGGCAGTGGCACCAAGGCAATTCCAAAATAGGCGCCACTACTAGTGGCTCCAATGTCTAATTCTAGGTAGCTTTGCCTTTTCCTGCCAAAACTCAATTTCAAATGCCCCCTTAGCCCAAAATCTCCCATTTCAAACTCAAATTTTCAAAACAAAATCTTCCAATTCCATTCCTTTGATCGCCTCGTGGTCAACATGAGACTCTTACTTTATCGTTTTCTGTCTTCGACAAACAAAGAAAAAAAAAGAGGAGCAGCTGTAAGCACCCCAATTTTGCCCGCTCAGCCATTCCCGATCCGTCCGGATTTACATTTAAATCAATACAAATATATTCAAGTCCAAATCAACTTTACAAACTCAATCCAATCATTCAATTGCTTGGCGGGCCCGCTGGGCCTAATAGAGGCAAGATGACCAAAATGCCCTTGTGGCATTGCTCGGTCCAATTCCAATTAGCATGTCTTCCTTGAGAAGGTAAGTCCCCGTTTTAATCTTAAATTCAATTTCAAGTTCAATTCTAATTCAAATCAAATCCGGTATACCTTTCGAGAAAGTTGATCCCTCAAGTGATATGACCATCCAATCCGGCACGTTTTTTTGAGAAAACTCTTCGGAATGGTAAGTCCTTTCAAACCCATCGGCCGGGACAAGACCCAAGTCCCTGAGATGGTAGAACGGTTCACCTTTGGCGCCTCTTAGCCCGCCAATAAAGAATGTTTGTTATTTGGCATGCCTTTCGAGAAAGTTGATTCCTCAAACGATAAGTCCACCTAGCAGCTTCTCGAGATCAGGCAGTCTCCGGAATGAATGCCAACCGTCAGACTAGTGGAAACACTTGCGAACATTGCAATCATCAGAGTGGCAGAAACACTCGCAAGCAGGTTAACATTGGGAATTGCAAACAAACCTCCTATGTCACGGGACAGAATTCACCTCTAGGCCATGACACGTTTACCAAAGAACAAGATACCTTTAGAAACCAACTCGTCACAGACCATCAAAGTGATGAAAGCACCCAAAACCCAGGTTAACACCAGTGCCTGCTAGCCCACTTCGGTGAGAAATGACCAAACTACCTCTTGGGCCTTTTTTGACACGCTTCTCGAGATAGTACCAAGTCCTCAGAGCTATAAGACCACCCTTCCAATATCATCCCAAAGATGGTCCGACATGTTTAAGTGTCTGCCAGTTGGTTCCGAACCAATTCCTAGACAATTTGGTCAAAATAACCATTTTACCCCTAGGCATCCGAGTGCCTACGGTAACCACACCGGCTCTGGGTATCAAACCGGTAACCTTCCAAGAATGCTTCTAATAGTATTCTCAACCTTCTAATACATTTTTGGACCATTCTGAGTCTATTCCCACAAACCCAGTGCAAAATAATCGTTTCGCCCCTGGTAGGCCGTTTGCCTTTTCTAAGCACACTGGCTTTATATATCAAACCAACACTCCCTTGGAACACTCTAAATAGTGTTTCCAACCTTCAAGTCCTCTCATGAGTTATATGAGTCCATTCCGGTGGTTTTTCGGTCTAGTTAACCGTTTTGCCCCTAATAGCTCGGTCGATAATTCCGACCTCGTTTTTCAAGTCCGTCACCCTTGGGATACTATTTCAAGGATTTTTACCCATTTCCAGCCTTCTGGACTATTCCCGGCTTCCCGAAACTTTCCCGGACCTTCTGAAGTCATTCCTTTTAAAGCCAAGCCAAAAATTGTATGATAATCACTAATACAGGCACCCAAATCTTTTGCCTTACGTACCAAGGGTCGAAAAATACGTTTCTTGTTGCCTTAAAACATTTCCTAAGTGGTCGGTGCCACTAGGCCAAAAATTGGCCTAGCGTCACTCCTAGTGGCGCTAGTGTAAAGTTTGCCCTAACGCCACTACAACATGGGCCAAGTTAGTTTAGTGACTATAAATACAGGGCCTCCCCCCACCCCCACCCCCACCCAAACACGTGAAGAGGGTGGACAATCTAAGTCCAGAAACTCTGTCTCTCTATATACAGACCTCAAACTCTCTCCAAACCTTAGTTTTCTTAGGCCTCTTCAAACCCTAGCCCCCATACACTTTAACCCTAGTATACATACACTCAATACACTCCTATACGAGCCTCCAAGTCGACCATTGAAGACTCAAGTTGCTGCAATCTCAAAGCTCTCGAAGATCAAAGTGAAGTAAAGAAAATAAAGTAAGCAAATCAAAGAAGACACAAGGTTGGTTTTCCATTTACGTTTATGCAATTTTCCCCCTCTCTCTTCTCTCTCCTAACCCACTTGGGTTTTCTTTTATTTTAATCCCTTATCTTCTTCCACCCTTTTTTGCATGCTTGAAACAAGGGTTTTTTCAATTCATGTGTAAGAAGAATGGTTGAAAGTTACCGTGTCGAGGGCTTTCTTCTAATTCAACCTTAGACCATGTGGATTCAACCCCCTTGATTATGTGGTGAAGCCTAACTCATGTATATTCACGACCCTATTGCATTGTGCATATCATGTTTATACATTCATCTTCTCTTTCAAACTTGTTTTAAAAATCACAATCCTTAGATGATTCTAGTCATTCCATGGTTAGAGTTGCTATAGGAAAGTGTTATATTTAATGGGACCTATATGGTCCATATTTTCAAATCCTTGTTATTTTCAAAATCACAATCCTAGAATCATTCTAATCTTCTTATGGTTAGATTCATTTCAGGAAAGTGAGATATTTTTAGATATTTGCAAAAGTCCACATTCAAATCCTCTTTCCAAAAATGCTTTTTAAATCTTCACCAAAATCTCTTTACAAATCCACTTTCTAAAACATCATTTCAAATCTGTTTCCTAAAAACTCTTTCCAAAAATGTCCTGTCTAAAAACTCTCTTTTCAAATTTATGCTTTTCAAAATCTCTTTTTCTTGAGGTCCAAGTCAAGTACTAGAACCCATGATTAGGAAACCCTAGTTTTCAACTTCCTTTTTCTACATCCAAGCCTAGGTTTCCAAAACTATTTTCTATATCAAAATCATAGTTTTCCAAAACTTCCTTTTTTCGCTTCAAATCATAAACTTTCAAATTCAAGCTTTTCAAAATTCAACCTTTCTAATTCTATGTTAAATTCAATCTTCCAATTAGGAAACCAAATCAAGTCCTCTGCTTTTGGAAATAAAATCAAATCATCTATTTTTGGAAATGAATCTAAAATTTTATTTTAGGAAATATAAATCAAATATTTCCAAAATCTAACTTTCCTAATTCAAACATTTCCTAATTCGAACCTTTCCAAAATTTAACTTTTTAAAATCAAACTTTTCAAGTTTAAATCAAACCTTCCTAATTCAACTACATGTTCCATTCTTAGTTTGTATCAACCCTAGGATACCTAAACCTTAGTTCAACCCTAACCCTAAGGTTAAGAAGTTTCAACTCTTTTCTAAAACTCTTTTCTAAACCAAAATGGTTTTCCAATTTCAAATTTCAAAATGTTTTTAAAACTCAACTCTATCTTTCCAAATCTAGTCCAAGTTTTCTTTCAAAGATCAAAACCCCTTTTTCAAGTCTACTCCTAAGTCTAGATTCAATTTCAAATCTTCTATTCAAAGTTCAAATCAAACTCCTTTTCAAATCAAACTCTTTTCAATTCAAAATCTTTTTTTCAAATCAAACTCCTTTCAAATCAAATATCTTTTTCCAATCAAACTCTTTTTTAATCAAATCTTTTCAAATCAAACTTTTCAAAAACCTCAACGTATCTATTTTCAATCAGACTCTTTTCCAGACTATGACTGACCTGATTCCCAAAAAGGAATGCATAGGCAACCCTCATGGGTGCGGTCATAACTTTTCTTAAATTTCCAATTCTGTAACCTTTTTCAAGTTTCTAATTCCACAACCGTTTTCAAAGTTCCAATTCCACAACCTTTTTCAAACTTTCAATTGCACAACCTTTTTCAAACCTCCAATTCCCTAACCTTTTTCAAATTTCTAATTCCATAATCTATTTCAAGTTTCTAATTCTAAAATTTAATTTCAAATCTCCAATTTCAATTTCTAAAACCTTCTTTCAAAATCAAATCCAGTATTTTCAAATTCATTTTCAAAATCAAATCTTTCCTTTCAAATCTCTTTTCAAAATCAAATCAAATTCTTGCACTTGCATATCATGCATCATGTCAACTTCTTTCTAGAAGTTATTTTCGAAAGTGAAAAGTTTTGAACATTTACTAATCAAAGATTCTGAATAAGTCAACCTAAGGTGAATAGACATGTAGGTACCGCAAGGGTAGGGTAGGGTGATGGCTTAGTGCGTCTTCCCTACACGTAACCAACTTCCGAACCTAGGATCACTATTTTCAAAGACCAAAATGGAGTTATTTTTAAAAAAGGGCTTAAATATTTTCAAAAGTTGCCAAACAATTTATTTTCTTAAAAACTCTCTCTTGAGGAAGTTTTCAAAACCTTTTTCAAAAATCCTAAGTGTAATCTTCGGATTGTGCTTAGTTTTAGGTGACCTAACTGTAAGCACCCCATTTTTTACCGCTCGGCAGCCTACACTCCGTCCAGACATGTTTTCAAGTCATTGTAGGCATATTCTTGTCGAAACCAATTCTCTAGGTCCAAATTCCGTTTTTCCATCGCTTTGCGGGTCTGTCAGGCCCAAATAGAGGCAAAATGACCAAAATGCCCTTAGGGGCATTGTCCTTTCTTATTCCAATTCCAATCCCTCTCTCGAGACAGTTTATTCCTTGAGACGGTCCGAGTAGCGAAACTACTCACAAAACTGTTAGAGTGGCGGAAACACTCACAATCTAGGCGCGTCTCTTCGGAGACGGTAAGACCCCTTTCCAATCCCTCTCTCGAGACAGTTTATTCCTCGAGACGGTTCCAATCCAGGTACGTCTCTTCGGAGACGGTAAGACCCATTTCCAATCCCACACTCGAGACAGTTTATTCCTCGGGATGGTTCTAATCTAGGCACATCTCTTCGGAGACGGTAAGACCCCTTTCCAATCCCTCTCTCGAGACAATTTATTCCTCGAGACGGTCCGAGTAGCGAAACTACTCACAAAACCGTTAGAGTAGCGGAAATACTCACAAAACCGTTAGAGTAGCGGAAATACTCACAAATAGATCGATATAAGGAATTGGCAACAAATCCCTGTGTCACGACGACCACCGTTAGAGTGATGGAAACACTCAAAACCCAGGTCAACACCCGTGTCTGTTAGCTCCCTTCGGTGAAAAATGACCAGACTGCCCTTAGGACCTTTTCCGGGACTTTCCGGTACAAAATAATCGTTTTGCCCCTAGAGGGCCGGTCTCCTTCTTCGACCACACCGGCTCTGGGTATCAAATTGGTAATGTCCCGAGAATACTTTTTATAGTGTTCTCAACCTTCCTTTACCTTCCCGGATCATTCCGAGTCAGTTCCGGCAAACCCGGTACAAAATGACCGTTTTGCCCCTAGTGGGCCGGTCTCCTTTTCCAACCACACCGGCTTTGGAAATCGAACCGGCAACCTCTGGGAACATTCTAAATAATGTTTCCAGATCCCAAGTCTTCTTCCGGGACAGTCCGAGTTCGCCCCAGCAACTTCCCAGTCCGATTGACCATTTTGCCCTTAAAGGCCCGGTCAACCTTTCCGACACATTTTGTCTTCACTTTTCAAGTCAAATACCTCCAGGACACTATTTTAAGTGTTCCTGCTCCTTTCCGGCCTTCCGAGTCATTCCTGGCTCCTTCAAATCATTCCTAGACTTTCCGGAGTCACTCCTAGTGAAGTCAGGCTAAAAATTGCATGGTAGTCACTAGTACAGGCGCCCAAATCTAGTCAAAGATACGTTGCTTGCCGAATTATAAAGTTTCCTAAGTGGTTGGCGCCACTCCTAGTGGCGCCAAGAGAAATTTTGCCCTGGCGCCACTACAACAAGCGCCAGGTTTGTCCAACTTCTATAAATACAGAGCCTCATTCAACGTGAAAAGGGTCTGCAAACTTAACCTAAAAATCCTATAATTCGATATACAGAGCTCGAGCACCTCCTAAACCCTAGCCTCCCTAGGTTTACCAAACCCTAGCCACCATACACTAAACCCTAGCCTCCTATACACCCCCATACATTCATACACTAGCCTTCAACCCTCCTTCAAAGACTTGAAGAGCTGCCATCTAAAGCTTGAAGACAACTCTTGAAGACTGAAGGGGAAGATCAAGACGAAGACCGAAGACAGCGCGGAGCGCAAAATAAACAAGATACAAGGTAGGTTCTCCATTTAACTTTTCGCACTTCCCCCCTCTCTCTTCTCTCTCCTAACCCACTTGGGTTTTCTCTATTTTAATCCCCCATCTCTTTCCCCCCTTTCTTTGTATGCTTGAAACAAGGGGATTCCTGGTCCATGTGTAGGATTGGGCTATTGGAGAGTCATCGTGTCGGGGGCTTTCTTCTAGTCTAACCAAAGACCACGTGGGTCCGGCCCCCCTTGATTATGTGGTGAAGCCTTAGCCTTGTATGTTCACGACCCCAAACTGCATTGTGCATATCATAGTCTTGCATCTTCCAAAAACCGTTTTCAAAGTTGTTTTTAAAATCGTTTTCAAACTAGTTTTCAAGATTGCATCAAAATCTCTTTTTCAAAAACTTGTTTTCAAAACCACAATCCTAGGGTGATTCTAGCCTTTCCATGGCTAGGGTTGCTTTAGAAAAGTGTTACATTAAAAGTGACCAATATGGTCCATATTTTCAAATCTCATTGTTTTCCAAAACCGCTTTCCTAAAGTGGTTCTAGCCCTCTTATGGTTAGAATAGCTTTAGGAAAGTGCGATGTTTTTATACCTTCTAAAAAACTCTTTTTTTTCAAAAATCCCTCTTCCTAAAAATCTCTTTTCCAACATACTTTCCTAAAACTCTCCTCTCCAAAGTTGTTTTCAAAAACTCCCTCCAAAATCTATTTTTCAAAGCTTCCTTTTTCAACTCCTTTTCAAAAATTTCCTTTCCTAAAAATTCACTTTCTAAAAACGCTCCCTAAAAATCTTTCTAAAAACTATTCTTTCCAAAAACTTTTTCCTCTAGAAACTCCCCCCTAGGATTCCCTTCTAGAAAACGCACTTTCCGAAAAACTCTTTCCTTAGAGCCCAAGTCAAGCCCTAGAACCTACAATTAGGAAACCCTAAATTTTCTTTCCAAAAACATGGTTTTTAAACTTTGCCCCAAACCTAGGTTTCCAAAACCTCTTGTTTTCTCATCCAAATTATACACGTTTCGAAAACCTATTTTTCTACGTCGAAACTATAATTTTTCCAAACCTAGGGTTTCTAGAATCTCCTTTCCAAATCTTTACCAAATCCTATCTTCCCTTCAGGAAACCAAATCAAATATCCCCGTTTAGGAAACTAGATCCCGTCCTCCGTTTTTTGAAACAAAATCAAATCTTTTCTTTTAGAGACCAAATCCAATCCCTTCCAAATCCAAATCTTTCCTAATTCAAATCCTTCCTAAACTTCCACTTTCCTAAATCTTAAGTTTCCAAAAACTTGAACATAAAAATCTTTCCTAATTCAACCCTTTCCTAATTCTACCTTCTTTTCAAATCTTAACTTTTCAAACCTAACTTTTCAAACTTTTCCTAAACTCAAACCTTTCCTAATTTCAAGACTTTCTAAAATTCAAACTCTAAAACTTTCTAAATTTCAAATCTTTCTAAAATCAAAACTTTCTAAATTTGAAACTTTTTCAAGTTAAATCTTTCTAAACTTCTAAACTTTCTAAATTCTAAACTTTCCAAAACTTCAAAATCTTTCTAAATCTAAGGCTTTTCTAAACTCAAAACTTTCTTAATTCAAACATTTCCTAAACTGAAGACTTTCCTTTTTCAAACATTTCCTAAAACAAAACTTTCTTATTTTCAAAACTTCCTTGTTTTCAAAGCTTTCCAAATTCAAAACTTCCCTTTTTCAAAACATTTCTAAATTCAAAACTTTCCAATTTTCAAAACTTTCCGATTTTCAAACTTTCTTAAATTCAGAACTTTCCTAATTTCAAAACTTTCCTAAACCTAAAACTTTCCTAATTTCAAACTTTCCAAAAATGACACTTTCCTAATTCGAAACTTTCCTAATCTAAATTTTCCTAAATTCCAAGTTTCCAAATCTTTCAAGATCTTTCCAAATCCAACATTCCAATTTAATCTTTCTTAATCTCAAGTCTTTCCTAGGTCTCCTATCTTTCCTAAGTCTAAGTTTCTTAAAACCAAGTCTTTCCAAAATCAATCTTTCCAAAGCAAGTCCAATCTTCTCAAATTCAATCTCCTCTTCTAATCTCAAATCAAATCCAGTTTTCAATTCACTCTCTTTCTTCTAATCCAATTTCTCTCTTCAAATCAATCTCTTTTCAATCGGACTCTGATCCAAACTACGGCTGACCTGATTCCCCCAAAGGAATACGTAGGCAACCTTCATAGGTGCGGTCACAATACTTTTCAAACTTTCAATTCCACCCTCATGGGTGCGGTTTTCAAAACCTTTCCAAATCTCAAATTCTAATCTATTTTCAAAATTTCAATTTTAAAATTTCTATTTTTAAATTTCTACTTCCAATTTTCAAACTTTTCAATTTCAATTCCATCTCTTCAAATCTATTTTCAAATCAAATCAATTTTAAATCAATCTCTTTTCACATCTATTTTTCAATTCTCATTCCTTATACTTGCATACCATGCATCATGTTAGTTTCTTTTTAAGCATTGTTTTTCAAAGTGGATAGGATTGGCCAATAGTTAGTTGAAGACTCTCATAGGAATCTAGGGTAGATTGACATGTAGGTACCGAAAGGGCGGGGTAGGGTGATAGCTTAGTGCGTCTTCCCTACACGTAACCAACCTCCGAACCTTGATCACTGTTTTCGAAAGACCAAAAAGGAGTTATTTTTCTAAAAAGGGCTAAATGTTTTCCAAAGGATGCCAAACAACTTGTTTTCTTAAAAACCCTCTCTTGAGGAAATATTTTCAAATCGTTTTCCAAAAGCCCTAAGTGTAGTCTTCGGATTATTCTTAGTTTTTAGGTGACCTAACTCACCTTAATCAAGTTAGGCAGCGACTCCGAATCTTTTTCAAAAGCCCTTTATTCAATTCAATTTTTCAATTCAAACCTAGTCGCACTCATTCTTCTAGGTGGGTGAGTTTTAACGAGAGAGTACAGCGTTTTTCCCACTTGTGTGAGTATTCCTCGAGTGCAAAAAATCTGGGCGCGACACTAACTCACCTTAATCAAGTTAGGTGGTGACTCCTAACCTTTTTCTAAAAGCCCTTAATCAAAATCAATTTCCAATTCGAACCTAGTGACACTCATCCTTCAAGGGGGATGAGTTCTAATGACAGAGTACTGTGGTTTTCCCACTTGTAGGTATTTTTTTTGAGTGCTAAAAATTGGGGCGCGACAAAGACTTGAGAGAATTTGGGTCTGGAGAGGCTTTGAGTGCTGTTTTTAGATAGACAGAGTTTTTGGATTGAGTTTGCGGACCCTTTTCATGCTGGGGGAAGGTCTGTAATTATAGACAAACAAAAACCTTAGAGCCTATTGTAGTGGCACCAGGGCAAAAAATCTACTAGAGCTTCTAGGAGTGGCGCCTGGCCATTTATTGGCTTGGCACCACTGCTAGTGATGTTAGCCACTTAGGAAAGTTTTTAGGACAGCAAGAAATGTATCTTTTGACCCTTGGGACGTAAGGCAAAAGATTTAGGCGTCTGTCCTAGTGATTGTCATGCAATTTTTGGTTTAGCTCCAATTGGAGTGACTCTAGAAAGTCTGAAAATGATCCAAAAGGTTCTAAGTAACCAGACTTGGCTGGGAATGGACAGGAACCCTCGAAAGAGTGTCTCGGAGGTAATTAGCTTGAGAAGCAATACCAGCATGTTTGAGAAGGTCGACCGGCCTGCTAATGGCAAAACAGTCAATTGAATCAGGAAAACACCAGAATGGTCTAAGAATGACCCGTGAGAAAAGTTGAGGGTTGGAAACACTATTAAGAGTGTTCGAAAGGATTTCCGGTTTGATACACAGAGCCGGTGGGGTTAGAAAAGGCGATCGGTCAATTAGGGGAAAAACAGTCATTTTGCATTGAATTTGCCAGAATAGACTCGGAATGATCTGAAAAAGTGTTGGAAGGTTGATAATACTATTAGAAGCATTCCTGAGAGGCTACACGTTTGATACCCAGAGCTGGTATGGTTCCCAGAGGCGATCAGATGCCTAGGGGCAAAATAGTCATTTTGACCGCATAGTCTCGAAATTGGTCCGGAGTCAACTGGAAGGCACTTAAACATGTTGTCTTGTCTTTAGGACAATCTTAGAAGTACGAACTTACCTCTCTGAGGACTTAGGTACTTTCTTGAGAAGCGTGCCAGAAAGGCCTGAGGTGTAGTTTGGTCATTTTTTACAGGAGTAGGCTAGTAGACACTAGTGTTGAACCAAGTTTTGAGTGTTTCCCTTGCTTTAACGGTGTGTGACGAGTTGGTTTCCAAAGATATCTCATCCTTCGGCAAATGTGCCACGACCAAGAGGCATGTGCAGTCCCGTGACATAAGAGTTTTGTTGACAATTTCCAATGTCAACCTATTTGCGAGTGTTTTCGCCACTCTGATGGTGTGTCTTCATTTCGGAGACTGCCTGATATCAGGAAGCTGCTAGATTGACTTATTGTCTGAGGGATCAACTTTCTCGAAAGATATGTCAGATAACAGACATTCTACATTGGCGGGCTAGCAAGCGCTAGAAGTGAACCATTCTACTATCTTAGGGACTTGGGTTCCATCTAGGTCGATAGGTTTGAAGGGACTTACCGTTCTAAGGAATTTTCTCGATAAACGTTCCAGACTAGATGGACTTAGCATTTGAAGAATTAACTTTCTTGAAAGACGTGTCGGATTGAGTTTGATTAGTCTAGACAGGCATTGAAATTGGAATTGGGGTTGAAATTGGGACTTACTATCTTTAGGAAGACGTGCCAACTGGAATTAAATCGAGCAATGCCCCAAGGGCATTTTGATTATTTTGCCTCTATTAGGCCCGATAGGCCCACAAAACAATCGATTTGATTTGATTGAATCTGGAAAACTAGTTTTGACTTGAATATGTCTGTGTCGGTTTGAATGTGAGTCTGGTCTGACCAAAGATTGTTAAGCGGGAAAAAATGGGCTGCTTACAACCCTAAGGGTTCTCAAGTCATTCCATAAAGAGGGGCCCCAATCCGTTTATGCTCATAGAGATAGGGTTACCAAGAAGACAAGACATAATCAAACAGGAAGGTCTTTTAATGACCTTCACAACATCAAACTCAAATAAGGTGAATCCAAAGACTCAAGAGTAGTTTAGGATCTCCAATGTAAAAGTTGATAGGTGGAAGTCCCAAGAAAAATGTCCCCTTCCCCCTATTAAAATATACTTCGATTCTATTGTACTTTAAACACAAAATTTAACATCCTCCTCTACTTTTTGTAAGTCAATGAATGAATGCATGTATGTTCCCACTCAACAGTAAGATATTTGCATATAGGGGCAAACTCCCTATTTACAAAAAGTGAGCCAAATGCATCATGTTTAGTCTCCCTCTCAATAAGGGACATTTTTAGGGCATGCATTGCATAAAGCTCTCTAAATACCAAAAACTAACTTGTGACTTGTCGCTTGTGGCTTGTGTCCTTGCTTTTCTTTTCTTTCTTTTCTTTTGTAAAGACTACATCGTAGAAAGCCACCTAAAGATCCCATCATTACTCGACAAAGAGCTATACTATTGGCTACCAATCTGAACAAGTCATCCTTAGTCTCTCGAGAAGAGGTCAATGAAATGAGAACCAAGATCGATGAAATGTTTAAGCTTATCCAAACCATGGCTATGAAAGATGCTACTCTGGCCCCATCATCATCCACGATTTTTCCAAGGACTCTGAACCTGCTAACCTAAGGGTTGTACTACAATTTGATACTACAGGGAAAAACAAGGAGGATCCCAAGGGGGCCAACACTGAAGAAGGAGAAACTATACTGCTCTCACTTGTTATGAAAAAAACTCCCCTAGATCCTCTCAGTCTGAAAATTTAAGGGTTGGAAGACTCGTTGCGAAGCCTCCATAGCCATGATACCTTTGGGCTTGCCTCCTATGACGAGCTGTACTTCTTCCCAGACCATCTAAGACTTGCCAAGATCAAAATGCCTGACTTTTAGAAACAGGATGGCATCGGTAACCCTATTGCCCACCGTCACCTTTATGTTAGGGCATTGAGTGGTCATGGAAACAATCCAAAGCTCCTCATGCAACTGTTCTAACACAGTCTTACTAGATCTGCCTTGCAATGGTTTGCCCGAATTGACTTAAGGAAGATCACAACATGGTTCAAACTAGTCAATGCATTTAAGACTCAATATCCCCACAGTATAGACCTCACTTCTAACCGATGGTCCTTGACGACAATGTGTAAAGGAGATAAAGAAAGCTTCAAAAGCTATGCCCTTAGGTGGAGAGATACAGTTGCACAAGTCAATCCCCCTCTAGAAAATAAGGAGTATGTGTAATTTTTCGTACACACTTTCCAAGGCATATACTTTGAAAGGCTATAAACTAGGGTAGGGAAAAGCTTCTACGAACTCATCATGCAAGGGAAAATCATAGAGAATGGTCTCAAGATGGGGAGGATTACAGATCCTTATGCAAAAACTAGGGAAAGTTCTACCAACGTAGCCAAAAGGGTGGCCACTACTAAAGGGGTAATAAAAAAGGAGAGTGAGGTGTTTTCTATCTTGCCCGTTCAACCACCGCAATACCATCCACCACTCCACTTTAGTCTCACCCTATCCTACCCATGCCCACCCTAACCATGCCTGCATAAGCACCCAACTTTGGTCCTACTGGGGCATGACCTAACTTCAATAGGCCAGCCCAATGCATCTGTAACTTCGATACCTTATCCTGCACCCAAACCGAGGCCTACCACAACCTACTAAGAACAATATACTAAAGCCCATACCAGCTTGTCCATTGCTAAGCCCTCTATCTCCAACCTTTAATGGTGCCCTCACTTGCGAGTATCATTCGGGGGCCTAAGGGCATGACACCGAAAGCTGCTTCTCCCTCAAATACAAAATTCAAGACTTGGTAGACAATAAAACCATTGACTTACAACCGATGAACCCTACTCCTACTCCCAATGTAACTACAAATCCTCTTCCGGATCATACCGTCAACTTAATGCTAGAGGAAATAGAAGAGGAGGGTGAATTAGAGGTGAGCATGGTCGAAGATTATGAAAGGGATTAAAAGACATATGAGGAGAGCGACTGGGAGGAGGAATTCCCGCCATACACAATCTATCTCTATAATCCTAACGAAGTGCATGGTCTTTCAAACTGGCCGATTGAAGAGCCAATACTTATAGCGGAGGACCTTGCCAAAGACATAGTCGCTGATGGTTGGGGTGGTGAGTTTCTACAACCTAGGTATACTGCAGTCGAGCACCATCTATTGGAGAGCTCCTAGCTCGTGATTGAGTTTAACTATGAAGACATTGGCTAGGAACTGGAAGAACCAAAAGCATCGGCAGAACCATTTGAACTAGAGGGAGACAAGCTAGCTAACCTGTTTGGCAGATAAACTGAGGAGATAATGGAGGAAAGCAATAAGACCAACGAAATTGACAACTGCATCGTCACTGTCAACTCACCCAGAACCTCAAAAGAAGTACCCGTCTACTTTGCATGGTCCAAAGATCTTAATGACGGATGGAGCATTAAAGACGTGGGCATAATTCCAAAGCCCAATTACAAAGGACTCTCTTCAAAAGCGTACAACAGAGGGGTGTTTTCATCCACTTTCTTTCTATCCCTTCTACTTTTTGTCTTTAAATTTACGTCTACATTTTCATAAGAACTACATGCTTTTCACTACCATAATAAAAAGATAGTTTTTCATTCAATTGTTGTTATCTCATATATATATATATATATATATGTAAATGTTGAATGCTTCCTAAACAAGGGGTGTGTTCTATATTATGGAGAACCTAACTTGAAAGGTGTGATAGCATTGGGATAACCACTCGCCGAATAATCAACTTTTCGAAAAGAAAGATGATAAGGATGAGTGAGGAAACCACTCAAAAGCAGCACTTACAAGACACTGAAGCTAAGCAATGGGTAGCCAGATTATCAAAAAGAAGACGAGCCATCTTTCATTTTCATGAAAAAAAAAACGGTATATCCCTTTGCTTAACCCACTAGTTGTACCTTGATGTAAGACCAGCCCTCCACACTGGGGTAGATAGATAGCTAAGGACTCAACAAAAAATGTTACTCCTCTTCCATCAAGCTGAAACAACGCGAAGGCTCTATGGATCAAGCAATCTAGTTCAAAATGAAAAGATGCTCTCATTTCATTCCCCATACAGTCAAAAGCAATCATTGTCAAACCTATTGAGCCAGTAATGTTCGTTCTAAGAAAAACCCAACCTAGGGATCACTGCCCACAATGGGTCAGAATGGAACACTGAGAAAAAAATCTGAAAGAAAGGAAGGGTAGAAGTATTTACCTCACAAAAAAGAAAGAAGAGAGAAAGCAAAAAGAAAGAGTTATCAAGGGGGAAGCTGCCCTAAATAAAAAAACAATAGTCATTTCATGCCATCTTAAAGAGCATATAGTGAAGGCACAGGGAAAAATCTAAAGGTAATCCTTGGCGATAAAGAAGCCCAGTAGAAACAATAGGTTCGAGCCTTCACCCTTTCTTGCAAAACCCCAAAATCATGGCTTATATTACAACCCTATTAAAGTCCACTCTGATTGAAAATGGATTGCTTGATCTAAATGAGCCAGACGTGTTACCAAGGCTAAAGAAGGATGCTAGGGGACCAAACCCTATCGAAAGAACACCCGAGGATAGTATGGATCTAAACCCTGCCGATAACAACATCAAATGCGGGCCTGCATATCCCGTTAATTCAAAACCCCATAACTTAGCCTACATTACGGTCATAAAATAAAGCCTCCTCAAATTGAAAGACAAGCTGTTCATTGCTCTATCAAAGGTCAGGTAAGTCGTTGCCAAAGCCCCGAGGGTTGAGAGTTCAAGCCAAATGATCCCAGACACTAACCCAAAATAGAACATCGGAGTTAATCAAAAGGGTGAGAAAGGTATAAAATACTATCATCCGGCTAAGGTAGGGTCGAGCCAAAGGAGAGACCAAACCCCTGAAAAGGAAAAAGTTACCATTTCAAGGATGTAGAGCTTGACATCACCTCATTCATTTTATTAACTAGTGTATTCCTCGTATGTGCGTACATTTTTCTAAAAAATTTTGGCATTAGCTTCATATACATAATACATAGCTCTCTGAAAAAACAAAAGTCACCAATGTAGTTCAATATCATATCTAAAATAAACATACATCAACAACATTATCCTTGTTCATGCATCTGTCTATATATCTAGATATCTAAATCATAAACATACATCCTGTTTAAAGATTACAAATAAAATGGACTGAAAAAAGAATTAAAAATGAATGTTCAGGACATGATACAGGAGAAAAGCTAGGCCTGCGACAAGGGGCACCCATCAAAGGTCCAAATCAATGTCCGAGTCGAAATCTCCAAAACTTGGCTCAAGAGGAGGCAGCCGACTACTAGAAGCACCAGCATCCTACAATAAAGGAGGAACCTGAATCAGCAAAGCAAATGGATAACTAAACAATGCCAGAACAAAAAGCAAGAAAGGACAATATACCCCGCTGCCTCCTATCTGAGCCAATTGTGCGGTCAAAGTAGCTACCTCGGCCTGGAACTAATCTCTCTCCATTTGAAACCGGTCCCTCTTAGTCTGGTATCAGTCTCTTTGATGCTTCACGGCAGCAAACTCAGCCTGAGGCACATATCCTCCAGCTTGTTGCCACAAGTCAACCACCTCCTGACCAACGACATAACCTCCGACCACCACCTCGAACTGAGTGAAGGCGCCTACAAAGTGAGCTCTGAAATGTGTTGCATAGTCAGTCTCTGGAGGAAGTAGAAAACCAGTACCTAGCTAATGCTCCTGGTACAGAATAGGCCCCCCTCGACCAAAGCTCCGAACATGTACTTAGGTAGATCCCCAGCTGATCGAAACTCATCATAGAACTGGTGCCAATGCCGGTCACCCAAGTAAGACTCCCAAGACTCATCACTCAAAAAGGAAATCCTCAACAAAGACATCGGGACCAAATATTTGACCGCCTCATAATGAACTGACCTAATAAAGGACCACTAGGTCACACATCTCTCACCTCTGTCAACTCCAAGTTTGCCTATAGTGTCACGAAGTCGGTAATCTCAAATCAGTGGGCCACCTAATCAAGAGCCCATCTCAAGGCCCAGGGATAAACGTCAGCCTCTACTACTTTCGAACGGCGGACTAGCAAGTACTCAGAGCTCCACCAGACCAAAAAGGCCAAAATCCAATCACACTGCCCTAGTGGGAGGAAGTCTGGACCCTCATGGATCTAAGGAAGCAACCATACAAGAAAAACCCTAGTCTAGCTCTAATAGGGCTCCCAAGTCAGCTACCACACTTACCAATCAAAAAGGGATGTTGGATTTGTTGTTGTTGTAAAAGTAGCTAAAAACATTGTACAAACCCAATTGTTGCGTCATAATATCTCATCGCTCATGTGGCGGCTCAACAAAAAAAGTACTCTCATCCCGACTGAGCCAGAAAACTAGAAAATCTAAATAGTCAAGAGGTGGTAAGTCCAACAAAGCACAGGCATTGACTCTACTGACTGGCTGTAAGGTGATCTGACAACCTACAAAAGAAAGTCCCGTAATAATGGCCCAATCCAACGGAGTAGGACTAATCAAAACCCACAAAATGGAAGGTATCCGTCTCACCAAACCACCTCTCAATCAACGCTAGTACCAAATGTTGGTTCAGGACGTTCGCTTGTAACCCCATGAAAACTCCTAACTCGGTCTTTGCCAAGAAGGCATGGTAAGATGGAGCGGCCCGCTGCATGGTGCAGAGAGCCTGGTGGACAGCCCCTCTAAAAGATATATGTAATCGAGGAGGGGGCAAGTGCTTGTCACGCCCCAACTTTTTGCACTCGAGGAAAATAGACACAAGTGGAAAAAAAAAAACATGGTATTCTCTCGTTGAATAAGGGCTTTTGGAAAAAATTTGGAGTCGCCACCTAACTTTCTTAAGTTGAGTTAGGTCACCTAAAACTAAGTGCAATTTGAAGATTAAACTTAGGATTTTTGAAAAGGTTTTGAAAAACTTCCTCGAAAGAGAGTTTTTAAAGAAAACAAGTTGTTTGACAACCTTTAGAAAGATTTAAACCCTTTCTAAAAATAACTCTATTTTAGTCTTTAAAAACAGTGATTCTAAGTTCAGAGGTTGGTTACGTATAGAGAAGATATCCTAAGATTATCACCCTATCCCACCCTTGCGGTACATATATGTCTATTCACCCTAGGTTTACTCATTTAGAATCTTCAATTTTTCAATATCCAATACTATCCACTTTGAAAAGAATTTTAAAATGAGATTTGACATAATGCATGACATGTAAGTGCAAGAAAAAGAATTTGATTTTGAAAGTAGGTATGAAGAGAAGATTTGACTTTGAAAAAAGTTATAAAAATGAAATTTTGAAATAGATGGTGGAATTGAAAATTTGAAAAAGATTGTTACCGCACGTATGAGGGTTGCCAACGTATTCCTTTGTTGGGAATTTGATCAGTCGTAGTTCGGACAAGAGTCCGATTAAAAATAAATACTTTGAGGTTTTTGAAAAGTTTAACTTGAAAAAGGTTTGATTTGAACTTTGAATAGAAGAGTTGAAATTGAACTTTGATTTGAAATTGACTTAATGATTTAAAATTAAACTTGAGGATTTGAAATTGAGGAATAGAACTAAGACTTGATTTGGAAAGATTGAATTGAGTTTTAAAAACATCTTGACTTAGATTGAAGTTTCAAAACCAAAAGAGTTTTAGAATAGAGTTGAAACTTCCTAACTTTAGGGTTAGGGTTGTGATTGAACTCTAAAAGTGCAATCTACATGTCTTAATTAGCTAATTGTTAGTGTTATATTATGTTTAATTGTGTTATTTTAGCCCTAATCCGTCACTAACTTAGTTTTATGTTAATTTTCAGGATTCCTAGCTAATAAGGGACAAATTCACGCTAAAATAGATTAGGCGTTCGAAGGGCATTCGAACGGTTCTCAAGGCGTTCAAATGGTGAACAAGAGCGTTCGAACGCTACGTCGAACGGCGTCACGTAAAAATCAAGTTCGAAGTGCGTTCGATAGATTCAGAGAGCAGGCTTCCCCGTTCGAAGTGCATTCAACGCAGCGTTCGAACGATCCCCGTGGCATTCGAACGGATCCTTAGGCATTCGAACTGTTGGCCGATCCTGCACAAACTTGGAAGCCTACATAAGTTAGGATTATGGGCTATATTAGGATTCATGATTTTTTACAATTTTAGGAGGTAGCAGCAGTTGTAGATACAGAATTCTTCTAGTTTCTTTTCAAAGTTTTTCATAGTATTCACAATTCCTGTAATCAGATTCTCAGGTTTGCAATCAATGTTTTCAGTTTATATTTATGCAACTTGTTTTTACATTACGAATATGAGTAGCTAACTTCTTAATCTCGGGATCAAAAGCGAAGATTAATTGAATGTTTTGGATGAAAGAAGGAGGTATGTATTGGTTTTAAAGTTAAATCCTCTAGTTATTCTCTCTTCATCTTCTTCATTCTAGAACTTTCAAAAACCTGGACGTTTGATTATGTTCGGTAACATGTATGCATGAATTTATATTCAGTATATGCAATGCACGAATCGATGGTACTCGTCCTTGATTAAAACAACCTGAATTATTCTAAGAGTTGGAGTTTTAAAGGCTATTGATTTTTGTTGCTAAATATTCTGAACCTAAGACTCGAGACATAGTCGAAGGGTTTGAGTTATCAGAATATCTCTTTCAGGAATTCAAAATATGCAATTGATCTGAGCGGCTGATCCCGGGACCTTTTATTAATAGTTAAATTCTATATTGTTTCCGATTAATTACTTTTAAGTTTGAATTAGCTTAGACAAATATACCATCTCAAAACAATCAGATTTTTCGTTTCCCTTTTTGAAGCAAGTCATAGGGTTTTTGTGAGCACCTGAGGGAAGTGTTTTTAGTACTTGTGGTTCTGTGTAATTTGCTCCCTGTGGATCGACATCGTTCTTACGAGTTATACTACTCTGATGTCCTACACTTGGGATATTTTGAGCATACATTCGGAGGCTGAGTCAAGTTTTTGGCACCGTTGCCGGGGAGTATATTTTTGTATAAGGGACCACAAGAGGCGTGCTAGAACGCGAACCTCAATCCTTGCGAAATGCAACGGACTGTTTCGCCATCCATCTATCACAACAAGGAAAGCGATGGCTAAGGCCATATCAGTAACCTTGTTCCACATTTTCGTGTTAGTTTTAGGATTTATTTGTTTTTATTTTTTTTTTAGGGGTCTAGGCATTCATTTAGATAGGAGGTGAATTTAGAGAAGATTAGGCGTTGTGCTAAGTGCTCATTGGTGGTACTATTTTGTATGCAGAGATTGGAGGTTCGGTTAGGATAAATTACTTGTTTTGTGGGCAACGGAGTTGATATTTTTGAGGAGATTGGCAGTTCGGTTGGACTGTACATGCTTTTTGTGTGCATTGCATATGTATGTCCTCATATTTTAGAGATCACACACGTCGTCTAGTTCGAGTCGACCCGTTACGTAATCTTCCATCAGGTTATTTGACTCCATCACCCATTCGTCGAAGTCCGATAGACCTCCCTAATTTTCCCTTGATTGTTGACTTAGGGCCCATTCCTATGGCAAACCTCAACGATGGCAACAATGACAACCTCGAAAGAGGAAGTAACCAAGGGGACGATCCCGTCCAAAACCGTACCATGAGAGATTACATAAATCCCCAAAGGCAAACCCCCACCTCTGCCATAGTACTTCCTGCACAACAGACCACGCTGAATATTAAACCAGGAATGCTACCTGCATTACCTCAATTTCATGGTTATGATTCAGAACAACCACATATACACATTAAAGATTTCGAAGATGCATGCTCACTATTCCAAGATAATTCCTATCCTAGGGAGGTTTTACTGTTGAAACTTTTCCTTTCACTTTAAAGGATAAGGCCAAGATGTGGTTTACTTCATTAAGGCCTATGTCCATACATACGTGGCATACACTGCAAGGGGAGTTTTTGAAAAAATTCTTCCCTAAAAATCACACCGAGGCACTACGTCGTGCCATCTCCCAATTTGTACCAAATAGTGGTGAGAACTTCTTCCAATGTTGGGAAAGGTTCAAGGACCTACTTTTCGCATGTCCACATCATGGGTTCCCTGAATGGCACATCATAAATACATTTTACTCTTCATTGACTCCTCAATTGAAGATGTTCGTCGAATGTATGTGCGCGGGAACCTATCCAGACAAAAACCCCATAGAGCATCTAATTACTTCGATTATTTGGCCAATTTGACTAGGGATTGGGCTAATGCTAACATGGCAAGGGATGGGTCCAACACTGGAGCACAAAATCTCACACATAAGCCCACCAACATGTTACATGTCAG